>UELW01000211.1:4409353-4579353 GCA_900490495.1 Danionella dracula | reverse complement strand
ACAGTGTCTTTCTTTCCAGAACCCTCTGCACAGCAACAGCATGCTTCTGTATCTGTACAGAGGAGTTTGTGGCGTGAGAAAGACGCTTACAAATGAGAATCAGTCACAGGAAGTATTTTTCTAGTTGTGCGGAAAGATTTACAATCACTTCATTCTGCAATTCAAACGGAAACTTGTGTGTCAGTGTGTATGTTCTTAAAATTCTCAATTTCGCAAATAGAGTTGAAAAAAGATACACTTTATTATTTGAAAAACACAAAAAAGTGTTTGAAAAGAAAGGTAAATTACCTTAACTATTCACACGCATTTTTAGGAACACTATAGTGTGTTTAAGCATTCAAATGACATAAACAAGGGCAACTTGGTGGTGCACATACTTAGAATAGATTTGATTGCTTTGAAACTCATATTGCCCGTAAGGATGTTTGAGTGACATTTCAAATAACCAATACCACACAGGTCCACATATATCATGTTTCAAGCATCGAATTATTGCCAAGTCAATTGACCGACATGCAACAAGTTAGAATTTGAGCGAAACAAAAATGGCTCAATACCCATTAGTACTTAAAACACAACAATAAAGCTTTGCAATAAATGAAAATCTTACTTATCACAGCTGTGCTCTTCAACAAACATTCCATGGAGACACTCACGGTGAACCATTGTACTGTATATGCTTTTTTTTCCCTCAACGAGTAATTCTGGGAAACCAAACACTTGACTGAATCTTCCTGCTTTTAATGGCCGCGTTCGCTGTTGCGTAACTACCAGCGTATTCGATTAGATACTTCCCTTTTTCCCATGATTACTATACATTTTCTTGATATGGTTGGACGTAGTTTCCTGTCAGAATAGAAATAAATGCAACACTTGCTTTCTCCTGGAAATTCATATGCACCGAATCCATCAGACATTTAACCAGCGCAATATTTAAATTTGTGAGAGGGAAAAAAGCCAAACTAGTTGGAATGTTGACCCAACTTTTACTTTCTGGTATGAGCACAGAGGGATGCCCCACCTATGGAGTGGTATATAAAATAGTTTATAATGCTTTATCTGGCACAAAGAGATGGTTGAACGCTCATGAGTCTTACTACAATACAGATTTTAAAGCAATCAAACGTTTCATTAAACTGCTTTATAGTCCATAGTAATAGTAAATAACAATATCAGATGCTCTTTTAGTTAATCTGCCCTAGCCATGTGACCCTACAGCCCAAGACTGGTTTGTACTGGGTTAAGGAATATCCTGCTAGTAAGACCAACATGAGTTAGCAAAAGTAGAACTTTCCTTCTGATCAGACTTTAAAAACTGCATCCCTGAATTTAGTTACATGATAATAATCCTTTTGCTTGCAGTTTTTTGAGAGCTAGGTTGATGTAGCATAGCGAGGGCTATGTGTTTTGAAAATAATTCCTTCATGTTGTGTGTTGTCATAGAAGAAATATTGTCATTTGAATCAAACTTGAATAATTATTTAAAAGGTTTAACTTGAGGCTGCAGATGACATATTCTGTTTTGGGTAAAAAAAACATGTATTTTTTTCTGTTGCTGGACAGGAAAGCACTGAAAGGCACATAATGGAAATTAACTGATAGTCTACAGCTTAGTTTTACAATAGAAAGTGTAGTTACATTAATCTTTTTGTACTCCAGTTCACATTTTAGCAAAGTTTACATACCTTCAACTTTGCAAATTTTAGTTCTGTTGATTCTTCAAGAATTACTTTCATTGTTGACTGAAGTGATTCAACCTGAGCTTGTCTGTGAAATTTAAATGCAATCCTAATGTTCCCCCAATGTCACATTAAAAACTTAAGAGTAACATAAATTAGACACATTTCACTGAAGAACTTTATGTGGCGTGTGTCTTACAGCACCTGCTAGCTTGAGTTTTCTTTCGAGTACTCCATGTTTCAGATAAATGTACTTTAAGAGAGAATCATGTGTGAGTTTGCCCCTCTGACAGACCTGTACTCCGTTTCTCCACCGGAGATGTCGGGGTCTTGCAACAGCAGAACCTTGTGACCCTAACTAGGACTAAGTTGGTAAAGATAATAAATAAATTGATATTTAATTGTGAATGGCTTTCTAATTGTTACGAGATGTCTTTAGTCTGTTTTACATTACCTATGAATTCTGTTGATATTAAAGGGGTAAAGGGATTCTGCAAGCATTGACTTTTGACACTCAGATTTCTTCTGTGCTTAATTTTTTTTTGCCCTGTTTCATTGAAAATTCCCAATTGAGAAATAAATGTCATGCCATCTGTCAACCTGTAGTGTTGTGCGCCCTTTCTTAATTTACCTATTAAAAACACTGGCTATGTTGTCTGTTTCAATCTTGATTATTTAGAGTCGAGTGAGTAATATAAACTTTTTTTCATGCTTACGTTAGTCTAGAAATACAATAAATGATGTAACAACGTTCAATTGTTTTGGGCAGTTTACTTAAAAAAAAGGCAGACATCAAGAAAAGGAATGTTAGCGTATCTGTAAGCTTTTATTGAATTGATTGCTGTCAGTCATGTGTTTTCTCTTCTTTCATGAACACTGTTTCTGCATAACGGAGAACATTTATGACAACCTGTCACAAACACTGTCACACTGATGGCAGCGCTTCTCTGTAGCACACATCCAAATGGCGAGCGCTACTCTGGGTGGCTCTGCACACCTGCAGATGTGCCGTGATGTATGCCTTTCCCCCCAAAGAAAAGCCATTTCAGGCCAGGCAGAGGAAATGAGGGGTGGCAGACTTTAGCCAAGCCAGAAGCCATGGTTTCTGCCTGAAGAAACGCATTCATTTCTAAGACAGCAATTTTGCTGGTGTTTTCTCAGTAGAAGGATGCACTGGCTCAAACAGTCCAGTGTCACTAAATAAAGAATTTGAATTTTGAAGATTTGTAGGTGTGTGTTTTTCAGCCTTTACATTTCAACTGTTTAAAATACATACGTGTCTATAGGTGGATTGATATCTTCTTTTTGTAGAATTGTATAAGGCAAGGCAAGTTTATTTGTACAGCACATTTCGTACACAGGGTAATGCAAAGTGCTTTACACTGGAAATAAAGAATAAAAAGAAAGGACATTTATCAAAATCAAGCATAAAAAAGTCATATAAAATCATAGTGTTCGATTAAAACAGATTAAGATGTGAAGTGCAGAGGTAAAATAGTTGTTGGACGTTGGTGCTCAGTCGACAAAAGCGCAACTAAACAGGAGAGTCTTTAGCCTGGATTTAAACGTGACTAAAGTGTTGGCACCCTTGATCTCCTCTGGAAGTTGGTTCCATCTGTGGGCTGCATGGTAACTAAAGGAGTATTTACCTGTTTGGAATTTACCTGGGGTAGATCTAATTTATTAGATCTGTGGGATCTCAGCTCTCTGTTTGGTGTGTATTCACTGAGCATGTCTGTTTGATATTTAGGTGCTAAGTTCTGTTTGGACTTGTATATGAGCACCAGAACTTTAAAATCTATTCTGAAGGAGACAAACAGCCAGTGCAGAGACTTAAAAACTGGAGAAATGTGTTTTGACTTTCTAGTTTTGGTTAGAATTCAAGCCGCTGCATTCTGAACTAGCTGGAGCTGTTTAATGATCTTTTTGGGAAGACCGGCGAGAAGACCATTACAGTACATGTAAACATGCTGAGGTATCTCTGCACGATTTAGTAATATCAGTTTTGTTGTGGTTGACTTGTTGGTGCTGATGCATGTAAATTGAGTAATTAATATAACCGATGAGAATCACCCACTGACAATAGACAAGGAGTAGGATCTAAGAGAGAAAGTGCCATCAACGATTTAGGATGACTACATAATAGGAAATAATTAATTACTTGTTTTCCATCTATCTAATGATTTATCTGTCAGTCCACACTGTTGGTTCTTCCATACATCTATTTGTCCATTAAGTATTCAAGCAATTTAACCCCTTATCTGTATTTTAGGTGTAGATCATGCTGTTAGACTTGCATCTTTGGTCTCTGCTATGTACAGAGAATCTTGGTGATTATTACTGATGTAGGTGTTCAAGAGACACATAGGGTTTTCTTGAAATGCATCAAATATCTGTATTGTTAATGGAGATTTAATTTAATGAATAGCACCACTTTTATATATGCTTTCTTGCTGATTTTGCAAGTTAAGTATGTTCTGTTATCAGCAGTAGCCAAATGAAAACTGTCGGTGGTCAGATTTACCTGAAATGGCTTTCCATTAAATCGTCAAAGATGATCCTGTCTGATCCAGTTTGCTAACTGAGTATCTACTGATTAGAACTTTTTAAAGCAGAGCTCTGTTTTTTTAGATTCTAATTGAGTCTGACTCAGGAAATGTGCGTGAAGACAGAGCCAGGGATAATCACAAAGGGTCGTTGGACTAAAAATGCCCCTTTAAATATCTTAAACAAACAAAGAAAGAAGAAATAGAATAGAAGAAAACGTTTTGAGTTCTGAAACGTTCAAGGCTTTTCATTGTTCCCCGTTCTTGTGATAGTTGAATATCAAACTTTTCTCAATTCATTCCAAAATCTACTGTCTTGAAGGCATTTCCCAAGTCCAAGTTTTACAAATGTATGTTTTCATCAAAGAAGAAAAAGCCTGACATTTTAAAAACCCAACAGGTGAGTTTTTTTTTGAGAATGACTCTTGGTTATTGTAGTACTAATTCCTAGCAAATATGTCACAAGTTGAATGGTAAAATTGTAAAAAAACAAACAAAAAAAAACTTTATTTACATGAGTGACAGTGTCGAGAACAAGACCGTGGATGAGCAGAGAAAAGTAGTGTAGATGCTATCTAATTACATATGATTATTTATGTTTTTCTGTTTAAATGAGCTAATGTAGTGTGAAACATTTTGTCTGAAGAATACCCTGTTATACGTTTGAATCTGAAAAAGCTTTGTGTATCAATATATTGTCTTTATTAAGAAAGAGTCGATATGGAGTTCGTGAAAAAGTCTTTTTTTAGGGCAAATATTTTAGCGGTTCACACCCCACACACACACACACGCACGCACACACACCACACCTGCTGTGTCATTGATTCAGATCTGGAAACTGAACTCATTGCTGTAACGACTCTACATTGGGGATTCACACAGTCAGATCAGGGCAAGCAGGGTTATCATGAATCATATTGGAATTGTGACCAAATCTTATTAAAATAAATGCATATAGAAAGTAATTAAAAGCTTTTTTTTCGACCATGTATGCTTCCAAAATCCTCCAAGGAACATTCCAAAATCTTAATACTTTACAAATGAGAATTCTCATTTTATTATTAATCTGAAACTTTTCAAAGATTGTAAGCTGCTTGAGATAAATTCCAAAATACTAATTATGTCAGATGTTATATTTAAAAAAAAAAAAAATCTGAAAGTGCTCCATTGGCACAAACTCTTTCTCATTAGCAAGACAAGACTATTTTTTTCTGTACTGCACAGTTAATAAACACTTTAAAGTAAGAGTGTGAAAGTTATACACATTGATTTTAAACCACTGCGGAATGAAATAGATAACATTTATCTTTAGGTTGATTAAATGGAAAATTTGTCAAGTTCACCAGGTAATCGTGTGTGGCTCCCGATATCCTTGTATTGTCACGGAGAGGAATTAGTGCAATAAAAACAGGCTTTTTACCCTGATCTCTCCAGTGACACTGTGTTTAATAGTATTTCAAGCTTTTATTTATAAACAAGCAATTAAATTCATCCCTCAGGAACCTATTTTATGCCCATGAAAATAAAGTTAATGGCAGCAGAGAAGTTATTTGTTTGCACTTTATTGCCAGAGAGGAAAAAGAGCTGAGCGCTGAGCAACCCACGCCAGGAATTTATGATCGGTCTTATTGGTGAACTCATTGATCATAACCTGAGGTGACTCTTTCCTACTGTGTTTAATGAAGATTTACTGTAGGACCATTTAATCAAACAACACTTGAAGTATTCGCTCACAAGAAAAGTAGGCAGCACAATGCGATCAAGGCACAATTGTTCCTGAAATAGTCCTTTAATGCATTTGTATTCAATGCTCATCGAGAGTGCGTCTATTATAAATCTACTAGCAGAAAGCCCTACAAGATCAAATTAATTGCTTTGATGGTCCTTCTCTGAAACATGCAGGCAGCGTTAAGAGCTTTTAGAACATCCCTAGACCTCTCTGTGAGTGAGACTTTTGAAAGATTCTCACAATGTTCATCTCACTTATCAGTGTGTCATTTCTTGAGATTTCTCTTCTCACTGTTAGCATATTGTTCTGTGCTTCTCATCAGCTCACATTTGGATTTGACTTTCGTTGACTTCAGCTACAAAACTTTTCTTAAACTTGCTCACACAAGAGCGGAAATCTGTAATTCATAGAATAGCTTGATGTTGTGTTTCAGAGGCGACATGTGCTATTGCCTCTGAGAAAAATTCTTTGCTGTGAATTGAAACCACAGTGCAGTCAGACATTGTGTGATCTACAAGAAACGAATGGCTCTGTGGGAAGGTCAGTGTTGCTTTTATTTGACTCCTTCAAGAGATTTGTGTAGAAAAAAGCGCTTTCCATTATGGTTCTTTAACTCAGGAGTCTGACGCTCTTTGTGGTGTATTTCAAGGACTGGTTCTCCCACAAATAAAGATAGAAAAAGAGTTGTCGCTGACACCCATTTACAATTCAATGATTAACTTTATGAAATTAGTTATGTTTTGTGAAAAGAAAATCATAATTAAGGCCCTTTTTAATGATGAATGTGGGTGTGCTTTTCTACTTCTTGAGCTGAGAATTGTCTTAATTATTTGTCGAGATTCAGCAACAATATATTAAGAGAATTTAATATTTTAAGACCTAGTGCTCTGAGGCTTTAGGCTAATATGTTTTCTTGTAATACGAGCTTAAAACTTTGTTATTATATGAAAAGTAGATAATGGTTAAGTTATTCTGGTAGTTTTTTTTAAACAACTGAATGCCACATGCAGAATGTTCTATAGGTGAGCCAATCAGCAAATCTGATTGCAAAGTATGAGAGCGTAGTGTGTAACTAGTGTAGAAATACTTGGATAACCTGCTACTGGGATCTGAAGGGTGGAGACAATACTAATTATAACTTTGTATTCCCATGATGTAAACTTTTGAGGAATTATCAATAGGGGTAATGAAACAGCTGACTCACAGTTAGTCAGACAGCGATGACAATATTGGTGAGACATTGTGTTCAAAGTAGTTTTTCACAATTTGTATCATTTCATACTTTAAAGTAGCTACTTTCTAATGAGTACATTTCTATAAAAAAGGACAAACAGGTATTTTAAATATATATGTAATTTCCAGCTGGCAGTGGGAACATTTTGGTGATTGATTTCCATCATCTTTTAAATCCAAACTTGATCTAAAAATATACAAACTACATTTTTGTACCTAGAGGCAGCAAAATAAGAAAAGAGAAATCACTTAATAAAAAAAAATTAGGGCTGATGTGGTCTGGTAGATGGGGAGATCGTCTAGTGATCAGAAGGTCGCCGGTTCGATCCCCAGATTGGTGTGAGTGATGAAACACTTGCTCTGTCACAACTGTGGTGCCCTTGAGCAAGGCACCAGTTCCCCGACTGCTCTCCGAGCCCCGCAGCCATGGCTGCCCACTGCTCCGGGTGAGTGTTCACTGTTTGTTCACCGCTGTGTGTGTGTGCACACTGGGATGGGTTACATGCACACTTTCTGCATATGGGTCTCTCCATATCTGGCCAACTTGTCTCTTTCACTTCACTTCCACTAAAATAATTATGCAACTTTAAGTTTTTTTGGTTATCCTGTTGTGTTTCACTGTCAGTTTACACAGCGACCATTTTTCTACTTTTAATGCAAAAACAATGTATTCCGCCTTCTTTGATTTTGGGAAGTTCTATAAGGAAGTCTAGAATAATTCAAGGGTCACTATTGCTGTAACTGTGAATAACCAAGCAGTAAAATGTTGAAACAGTTGTAAGTAGCTGTTTATTAAGGCTAAATTTGGTGTGATATAATTGGATATAAAACTTGAAATAAAAGCATTTGCTTTTTTAATCGATCATAATTTACTGCAATTCATGCAGATGTTGACCTTTGAGTTTCCATTGGTTTTGTTTTTTTGGAGAAAAATATCTTGCGTTGATCAAGTGTGGATATCAGTATATGTAACAGTAGAGAGCAGTAGCAATGCAATTGACCTGTTTGATGCAAAGAATCCTAAAATGTATGGCATCAAAGATAACTAAAAATGACACCCATTAAAGATTAGCTTTGGTTTCACTGTTGTTTAATCTACAAATCCTTTCATGTTACTGTTTAACTGAGTTCTGTATGTTATATTGTAGTTTTCATCGTGGCACTGGTTTTTTTTTGGTATGGTTTTTTTTAATGCAAGAGAATCTCATTTTCCATTTTTTCACTTGGAATGAAAGCATACCAGAGTCATTTTACCCCGTAATCACGTTTGATCACTCTGCCTGATTTATTTACCACATTAGAAGTGCAGAGTGCTGTTCAATGTAGCTTTTAATGCTGTTGCATCAGATCCTGGTTTGCAACAACAATGATTATATTACAATGATATTTTTCCATCACAGTGTTCCTTTACATTAAGAGCTCATTAGTATAGTGTCCTGGGAGTTCTGGAGAGCTTTTGTTTTTTAAAGATTTGTATTTGACTTTCAGAGAAGCTTATTGCAGAGTTTACTGTAAATGCCTAAAGCACTTTTTGAGACAGAAGAAGCACTTAAAAGTTCACTCAAAGCATGCAGCTTAGAGTTGACCTGCATTGACAAGGCTATGCAGCTGAAAACTTTGCCTTTAACGATGTTTAAGGCTTTCAGATGTAGATTAGGCATTGCGTTTTTATTTTTGATGCAATACCTTGAAAGTAAATTGCCTCTAACCGCTTTTCCATATTATGGGTTTAACGCCTGTATGTTAGTCGTCAATTCTATTTCAAAGTATTGTTCTACCTTTTTATTTGATTGATTTATAATATTGTAATAAAAACGTTCCACTGTACGAAGATAATCGATTAATCTATCACTATAATCAATCGAGTAATCGATTAATCGGATAAGCCGTTTACAGTTTTGCATTGCCTGATGTTTTACAGAGATGACTTCTATAGACGAGTAAAATATTCAATAACTGATGTGTTGCAAGCTCATGCACTATATTAAAACCTTACAGACTGGTGTTCTGAAGTCACCAGAAATTATATTGTCCAATAGTGTATATGAGTTTTTTTATACACAGTAGATATTTCACAGAAAGAATATAAAAAAAATTGTCCAAGAGTCAGGAGAATGTTTTTGTTTTCATGACAATGCAATAGGAAATACAATTGGAAAGTTAAAACATTATGGAATAATTAACTCTTTTACCCTTACAATGATACTGTAATTCTAACAGTTTGCCTGGTATTCTTGTCTTGTTTTTAATAAGTAATAATTATTTTTTGCCAGTTTTCCTTTTCAGATTAATTAAAACTGTACGGCTCTCTTTCTTGTCTGTTTTTTAACCCTGTTTCCCTCCATCGCTCTGTCCCTTGTCTGCATTCCTGCTGCATCTTGTTGCGTTAATCTCTCAGCTACTTAAGTCAAACAATATTGTCATTACTGCAATAAATGTGATATCAGTCGATAGAACCATTTCTCAGCTTTCAGAATCTGTTGAGCTATTTTTGCAAACATAACCAGAGCTATGGTACTTTGAAGTGCGCAAGTCACTATTTTGTTACAGGCGACCGCTCGGGTGTTAAAGGGTTAACAAAGTTACAGAATTTCAGTTCAGTGTACAGGTCCTTCTCAAATAATTTAATTATTTTCTGTAATGTACTGATAAACATTAGACTTTCATATATTTCAGATTCATTACACACAAACGCTCAAGTCTTTTATTGGTTTAATATTGATGATTTTTGCATAAAGTTCATGAAAACCTAGAATTCTTATCTTAAAATATTAGCATATCATGAAAAGGTTCTCTAAACAAGCTATTTACCAAATCATCTGAATCGACTAATTAACTCTAAAAACCTGCAAAAGATTCCGGAGGCTTTTAAAAACTCCCAACCTGAGTCATTACTCAAAACTGCAATCATGGGTAAGACTGCTGACTTGGTGCTGTCCAGAAGGCCATCACTGACACCCTCAAGCAAGAGGGTAAGACACAGAAAGAAATTTCTGAACGAATAGCTTCCCAGAGTGCTGTATCAAGGCACCTCAATGGAAAGTCTGTGGGAAGGAAAAAGTGTGACAGAAAACGCTGCATAATGACAAGAGGTGATCGGACCCTGAATACGTTTGTAGAGGAAGACCGATTCCAGACATTTGGGGACCTGCAGAAGCAGTGGACTGAGTCTGGAGTTTAAACATCCAGAGCCACCGTGTGCAGGAAATGGTCTACAGGTGCTACATTCCCCAGGTCAAGCCACTTTTGAACCAGAAACAGTAGCAGAAATGCCTAACCTGGGCTACAGAGAAGCAGCAGTGGACTGTTCCTCAGTGGTCTAAAGTACTTGCTTTTGGATGAAAGCAAATTTTGCATGTCATTTGGAAATCAAGGTGCTAGAGTCTAGAGGAAGACTGGGGAGAGAGAGAAATGCCAAAATGCCTGAAGTCCAGTGTCATGTACCCACAGTCAGTGATGATATGGGGTGCCATTTCAGCTACTGGTGTTGGTCCACTGTGTTTTATCAAGGGCTGGGTCAATGCAGCTAGCTATCAAGAGATTTTGGAGCACTTCATGCTTCCATCTGCTGTAAAGCTTTATGGAGATGAAGATTTCATTTTTCAGCACTACCTTCTCACAGTGCCAAAACCACTGGTAAATGGTTTACTGACCATGATATTACTGTGCTCAATTGGTCTCCCAACTCTCCTAACCTGAACCTACCAGAAAATGTGTGGGATATTGTGAAGAGAAAGTTGAGAGACGCAACACCCAACACTCTGGATGAGCTTAAGGCCGCTATCGAAGCATCCTGGGCCTCCATAACACCTCACCAGTGCCAGAGGCTGATTGCCTCCATGCTATGCCGCATTGAAGCAGTCATTTCTGCAAATGGATTCCCGAACAAGTATTGAGTGCATAGCTGAACATATTTATTTGAAGGTTGACTTTTTTGTATTAAAAACACTTTTCTTTTATTGGTCGGATAAAATATGCAAATTTTTTAGATAGGAGTATTGGGTTTGCATGAGCTGTATGCCACAATCATCAAAATTAAAACAATTAAAGGCTTGAACTATTTCAGTTGTGTGTAATCAATCTGAAATATCCATCCATCCATCTACATGTTGGCTTTCTTCCCTTTCGGGGTCGCCACAGCGGAATGAACCACCAACTCTTCTGGCACATGTTTTACGCAGCGGATGCCCTTCCCTGCCGTAACTCGTCGCTGGGAAACATTCAAACACACATTCACACTTTTAACACTATGGACAATTGTTCTTACTCAATTCACTTATACCGCATGTCTTTGTTCTTGTGGGGAAACCGGAGTACCCGGGGAAAACCCACGCGATCACGAGGAGAACATGCAAACTCCACACAGAAATGCCAACCGACCCAGCCGAGGCTCGAACCAGCGACCTTCTTGCTGTGAGATGACCATACTACTCACTGCGCCACCGTGACGCCCCAATCTGAAATATATGAAATATTTGAAAGTCAAATGTTTAAAATAATATAATAATGAAAAATGTATGAACTTTATCACAATTTGCAAATTTTAGGAGAAGGACCTGTATACTTATTTTTAATATATCGTCTAAGAAAGTCCCCATCTCCCATATTTAACCTAAAATAGGCATGTTTAAAAGAACAAATTATATCTTTCAACAGGATCACACAAAACTGTACAACACAATCAATGAATAAACCAAATGTAATGTTTATTTTTATTAAACAAAGATTCTATTCACCAAAAAAATCAGCTATTTTGATTAACAGTTTCAGGCCTAAAAATAGTAAAATAAAGTTTTAGGATTAAAGTATATCTGCATTACAGCTATAACGAGACATAAATATAACACATTTTTTGCAAATATGTAATTTTAACAGTCGTACAACATTTAAACCGAAGGGGGTTAATGACCTAATTCTGTTTTAAAGTTAAATCAAGTAAATAATAGCATAAACATTATAAATCATTATTTCAACAGCCCTCTGGCTCTGTGTACTGAGTGGTCGTAATATGCATGTACCGAGCCTGCTGCTGAGTGCAGACATTTGACCGCTTGGCTTCAGTCTCTGCTGGAAGTTGTGATAAAACAAGGAGCAATTCAGGCATGAATCTTCCAAACCCTGTCAGGTTTCCCTCCTCTTAATTCTCTCTTTAAGCCTGACTGGATCCCTGATTGACTAGAGACACACGCATGAAAGATAGAGAGAGGAAAATAGCAACCGCTGCCCAATCTGTCAGAACGTCAGGAGTTGTAAGAAGTAAAAAAAAAAGCCAAATTCTTTTATCTTTTGGACATGCTGCAGTAAGTGTGCATTATTATTTTGTGATTTTAACCAATACAAATTTTGATTGAGTACACAACTTAAAAAAGTATTTTATGTATAGTTAGTGATTTTTCAAAATATCAACTGAGTTAGTAGCTTAATTGCATCAGTACAGGATTAGTTATTTACCAGTGAAAATAGCTATAGCATTACTGAAAATAAACATTTAAACACGTTGATCTATTTTATGTTGTGTGACTCTAGATTGTGTTGCTCTGTCACTCAATATTATTTGGTTGTGATTAACCTGAGGGTCAAATTTGATAGATTTTTAAACATGGAGAGCCAGATGAGTTCAGTTCATTTCAGTGAAGTTCTTTTTAAATCTTTAAAAGACGGCACACACTCTCTTCAGCTCTCACAAAGATTACTCTAATTTCATTATAGCTTTGTGTTAAGCAGTCAATTTTAAACAGTCTACAACTGTCGCAGAATGCTGCATTTTGAATGCTAACCAGCTTTTGATGCCACAGTCATATAACATCAGTGCTGCTTTCCCTTCATTGACTCTCGGTTGGTTTTTGAGTGGAGTTTAAGCTTTTAATGTTTGTAAAGTTTTTAAAGCACTTAAGGACACAGCCGTGGTCTACTTGTCTAAATTTTTGGAGCCCTGTTGTCCTAGTTTGTAACTAGTTTGTTCAGCTAGTCAGCTTCTTTTCACAGTGATGGAGTTGGTCGTTCTGTTACTGGAAGGTTGGCGGTCCAATCCCCGCTAGGGCCATTTTGCCATTGTTGCCCTGGGCAAGCCACTTCACCCACATTGCCTGTATGGATTTGTGTGTTTGGTGGTGGGCAGGAGGCTGTTGGCGCAGAATGGCAGCCACGTCCTGTCAGACCACCCCAGGGCAACTGAAGGCTGCCAAGGTAGCTTATCATTACCAGAGTGTAAATGTGGAGTGAATGAATGATGCTCTGATAATTGTAAAGCGTCTTTGAGTGTCACGAAAAGCGCTATATAAATTGAAGACATCATTATTATTTAAATGGTACCAAGGGTGAGATGCAAACTGCTTGGTCGGAGCTCTTTCAGTGTGATCGGTCCCAAGCTGCTAATTCAACTGAGGACTATCTCAGATTTACCCTCAGATTCAGCAACATAAAACTGTATTTGGTCAGGCTGGCATACAGTTAACAAAATGTAGACTTGTATTTTACATATATTTTTTATGTATTTATTTTTGTGTGCTTTTTTTTTGTGGGTGAAATTGTGCTGTTTTGTCGTCTGTAGAAAGCACTTTAGATCAGTTGTGAGAAAAAAAAAAGTTGAATTTGACTTGATTGTTAGATCAGGACTTTGAACATGCCTGTGCTGGATAAATGTAATATTCTGTTATCAAATGAAATGAATTAAATTGTATTGTTAGTTCAAAAATGTATAATGAATGTACCCATGGTCAATCATAGACCTTCATGATACAAAAACGACCAAAAACCTTAACAATGACACTACAAAAATGGAATTGTTGCATTTAGAATTGTGTAGGGCTGTGTGTCTACCTCTTTTTAGTTTATTCAGAGTATGTGCCATCATATTAAACCAATTCAAGATCAATATAGCTAAACAGGATTGTCATAAGTTATGTCAGTTACTTTCTCCTTTACCTACATGATTGCCAACTTTATGATCTAACAGCATTTTCCAGTAATGGCTCATTGCAAGGTAAAAAAAAGTCATGAATGCTAAAATAGAGGATGTGGGTGCCCTCAGAGAAATGTAAGTTTGAAGCTCTGTGTTAGAATAATACTACAGTCACATCATTAGTTCATCTCTAAAAAAAGTCTAAACTTTGGGAGTTCTCCTGGATCTCCTGATGACTACTCCAAGACTGATTTAGAGATGTTACGAAGTCCAGACTGAGCTAATAATACTGTCAATGCTGCACAATAAAAGCTTGGACATGGTGTGGCTTTTATTTGTGTGTTCTGTGTAAACTCTTGGTTTTATAAATGCATGCAAGTGTCACCAAAGGGACCTTTTACCCTGTAACTCATTATATACTGCAGTAATAATTATTAGCAGTAACTTAATCACCTTCATTTAACCTTAACCAAGCTACATTTGAGTTAGTTTATTCATTAAACTTAAATCAACACAACTTTGAAATGATGCAACTCACACTTTTCTTTAATTAGATACTGACCTTTTATGGACCAAACAGCAAATGTTTGCCCCTCATAATCTACTTAAATGCTTTAATTATACTCATCACCATTTTCTCTGAAGAGAAATGTATTTAATCGACTGTGATCATTTTAGGTGATGCTGCATGTGTTCTTATAGAGCTGGCCACCAGTGAACATCAAAGCAACTGTGCTTACGAAGATAAAAACTTGGATTTTCATTCTAAAAGGGAAACCTTTTGTAATTGAGCTGTTTCAGCAAGACTCAAGCTCAATACAAACAGTCTTTACAAACTTATGAAGCACACGCATTAGTACCGTTCACTTGCGCTTGTCTTTTCATGCTTTTCAGGGTGATTAGGGTGCTGCATTACAAAGGCAGACTGACAGTCACTCACAGATTGATTTAGACGCTAGCACAGTTGTTTCAGTTTAATTATACATTCTATAAATGAGAACGAATTTAGGAACTCAAACGTCATGCTGTAATTTTAATGTCAGTAATTAAAATGTTGCAGTAAAATTCAAAATATAATTATTTTGATAACTTGCTCTTGGACAAAAATAAAAAAATAAAATCGGTAATACTGTGTAGACTTGTCACTATCTTGTTGTGACTTATTTGTTGCTCATTTAATCACTATGAATGCATTACTCCAACTAGAAATAGCAGCCTTAACAATGTTTTACGTGACAAAGTGATATTTCTAATTTGAAAGCCTCTCATACTATTGACATTTTAGAGTTAAAATGTGACCCATGTGCCTCCTCTATAGAAATGTGCAAAATGAGATTAATCAATGTACAAATATTCAATTGTTTTGTACAAATTAAAGGTTTGCTGTAGAACAAAGGAAAACAGAATGATATGCACACCCCTTTTGGTTGACCTTTATAATACAGATTTTGTGGAGCCTGTAATTTTAATATGAAGCAAAACAAGAACAAAAGACAGTCAAAATGCAATTTAAATGGAATAACAATTGTTTCCACACAAGACTGGATCTCCCTGTGCTGTATGCGCAAAGCATAACGTATCACTGCCTGGCAGCGTCAACCTCTGCTCCTGCCCTGGTTTCCTTAGAGGTGCAAATACAATCTTTTTCTTTCAACGCTGTCTGTGCTTTGGGTGTATGTGTGCTTGTGAGAACCGCTGAAGTGCCATCGCTTCCAAAAGAAACGTGGATGGGCTGTTAGGTGTTTTTGTAAAAATTGCACTTCGCTTTTAGATTAGTGTTCATGGGAATTTTCCTTTGAAGACAATGGTGAGGTAATTAAGTAGAATTCTGCTGGAGAAGTGGACTTGATTATATCGCACTCTCTTCAAGCCATCAACAATAAAAGCCCTAAGAAATGCAAAGAATAGATCTCCAGCCTGTTAAGAGACCTTGTGTTATTAAAACTGAATAAAAAAAGTAAATTCTGGGCTTATTTCTCTTCTTTTGAAGCCTTACTTTCATTTCCAACATTTACCCAGGTTCTATCTAGATATAATATCTGCTTAATAGTTTTATGCCATTGCAGGTTACGTTTTCCATACGTAAGGGATATACAACAGCTGAGCATGGATTATTCATTTCTAAACACACGACGTGGAAGCAAAGAATTGCACGACATGGAGCATATTTTAAAAAATTAATATACAATGCTTTTTATGTCTCGTTTAGGCAACATTCTTTGCCAACACTGGGATATTTAAGTCATGATTAATACCTGAGCTGCAATAAACGAGTGGAAACTGACGGTTTTTCTGTCGATCTTGTTTTGACTACGGAAAAAACGTTGATGTTTGATGCTGTGATGTTTTAACATTGTCAATGTTTATGCTGTTTATACCACTATATTTGGGCAAAATTAACATATTAAATATGTTATTAATGTTTACTCTGCAGCACATAGCAGAAACTAAATGAAAGGGTGGTTATTTGTGCTATTTCTCTGCTTCTCGCTTCAGATAGAGAAAAATAATGTTAATCATGTAAGGTAAAATTAAACTAGAGTGTGCTGCACTCATGAGACAAGGCTGAATCCAGCTTCTGTGACATTTAAAAGAGATCCGGGACAATCTTTAGGCAATAACTGAGTGCTGTTCTGATGTTTTTTTTTTTTTTTCTATCGGAGACACATTATTTAGCTTTATCATAATAGTAGCATCAGAGGAGTATCTACAGTGCGCACAATAGCTTCATACACAAAAAGCACATCATGGTTCACATTTTTTTTTAATAAGTGTAGTTTATTCAGGATTTCTAAATCCACTGTGAAAGAGTGAAACTTACTTCCACACATGGAAAATTACCTCCGGCACGTACGATAACATCCCATAGTAGGCTACATTACTCACCGAACGTGAAGTTTATCTGAATTTATGATGGAATAAAGTCACTTGAAATTGTTATATTGGTTAACAATATTCAGCCTAACATTGAGCTGGAGGAGCTCACTTGGAGAGGGGAGTGAGAGAAATATGTCACTATGAAGCGAGTAATAAGCTAGTAATGCGCTTGAATGAATGCGTGGTTTCTAAAGTTAAATAGGGATATCGTAAGAGTAATGTGACCGAGCCGGCACTATGTGTGTGTATATCAAAAATTATACAACCAGTCCTGAGTGAAATCTTTTAAAATATTTAACAAATTGTAGATTTACACTGGTTTAAATTCACAAAAATGCTGTTGAATTGGTAGGATTTTTACCTTTTGTTGCATGTTTTGTTAGTGCAATCTACAAAAGCATTGTGCATTTATTTGGCTGCTCCCCAGAGAATGCCCAATGTCGTGAAACAAAAACAAAATATTGAGAGCATTGCAATGCACCAGTCAGTCAATATTTGTCCTCATAACTCCAATTTTTTTTTTACTAAATAAACAAGATGAAGTGTATGCAAGGTTAATGCTCGGTCAATATGAATGATTCAGTACTGATCTGTACAGACACTAACACAAATATAAAGACAGAGGCTGGCCTGTCATGGTGATATGATGGAGAGTTCTGTGTTTCAGAGATTGATTTCTAAGGTCTTTAAAAAAAGTAAATAGTTTGAAAACCATTGTTAATTCATGCTGCCACCCACAGTGTGTTTTCACACCGCTCTTTCCTAAACTCCTTTCAAAAGTTGATTTAGCATAATTGAGCCTTTTCTTCTGAATAGAAGTTGAAGTTGTTTTTGAAGAATGTAAGCTCTTGATTGACGTTGAGTCGATAATTACTAATAAATCTTAAAATATTAAGTGAAACTAAAACTAAGTGTATTAAATCATTAGATTGTGTCAAAATACCGTGTTCTATGCAATACTAACTAAAAGTTCATAAGTTAACTGAAAGTTCAACAGTTAATTTGATAAATGTGAAGTCTGTAGCAATCCAAAATTCCATTTCTCAATGGTTTTCTAATAAAGCTTTACATACATTCCCTAATTTTGATTCTAATGTAGCAAATATTATTGGTTATTCATAATCCCAACGCTACCTACTGATCATTTACTCATTTGTCTGATTTAATAGTTGTTTCTAACCAACTTCTGTAAGTCTGTGCGGCCTTAGCTGACCTTGCAAACTGGAGTAAAATGGTAGTAGAATATAATTACATTTTTTGTGGTGCATGTGTAAGAAGATCCCACAAGTGAATGCTCTTGCTAGTGTTCTTTTGTTAGATTTTTCTCTTAAATAAAACATCTCATTTGAACTTGCTGTCCTAAGTCTCTCTGGAACAATCTAGTTTCCATGGTTTCAACAAAACTATTAAACAAGTTTCAGATTTTTCTTAAGTGTCAAATAGAATTGGAATGACTTCCTCTTCTTCTCTTCTGATTGGCTAACCTTGGTCAGCTCCTTCCTGAGTTGATGGAATCTGTCCAGAAATGATTTGCATTGGAAAAGTCTTGCTTGAACAATGTGTTGGCTTGTTACCACATAGGGCTTTTATTCAAACAGAATGGCTGTGGATTAATTGCAGGCTCATTTCTCTTGGAGAAACTCGAGGTTAAGTGCCCAGCTCGAGGGCTCAGTAGTGATTGAGCTGGACTGTGATATTAGTAAATCCTCAGTTCCTGTCTCACTTATGCTCAGGGCCAAACCTTTGTATCCGTGGTTCAGATTCATAACTATTATTCATTATTTTTGTCTTGACAGAGAGTTTGACATCTTGAGAGCTAAATCATTTTGCGGTGAAACCTCACGGGCAGCCTTAAGTGCACATTGTTTTCCCTGGGAATAAAATGTGCTGTAATTAAATTGAAATGGGCCCTACCTTCTCTGCCTTACAAAAAGTATGATTTTCAGTCTTGTGGTGTGTAGCTAGTGCCAATGTAAAGGAAGTTGTTTTAAAACTATTGCACTTTTAGTGGACATGGATTGTCACATTGCTCAATTCAAGATTTCCTGATTAAAAGAATCAGCATAGCTCTGGAAATATCCATGTTTTTATTATTTTGAAGGTTACATTTGTGAAAATACCTGGGAACTGATTTCAAAATATTTTTTCTTGTTTTATTTTTAGTTTTGTGTCTTTGTTTCAAGTTTTTTTTATGTTGTTTTGCAGTTCTGGTTTTGGTTTTGTCTTTTGTTTCAGTTCTTTTTCTGTAGTTTGGTTTTGTTTTTTGATTGTGTGCTCTGTTTATATTTTAAAAGTTTTTTACTCTGATTTGCATACACTTACATCTTTGTCCTTGCTTCATCAAATGTGAAGCACTTGAATGTTTTGAGACATTTTAGTCGCAACGCTCCAAGGATGGTTCCAGCATCTTGACCCTGAGTTGTGGAGGTGAAATCCAATGAAACAGTGAGGTGTAGGATGAAGCTGACAGTGAAGCATCGCCTCTTTCACTCGGCTGGATTTTGTCCTTCACTCTCTTTATTACGAACGTCCAGGCGTTTGACTGGCCTTTAATGCTTTGGGAAGAATGGTAAACACTTCTGTCTGTGAGCCTTCTCAGAATGAGTTTGCCTGAAGAGGGAGGAATTGATTTTCATGAAAGCGGAGAGGAGAAGAATGCAGTTTGTTTTCTGTGATCTAAAGTCAGAGCCGAAACTAATACCGATGCCGTGTTTTGTGGCATTACAAAATATTTCATTTCATTTCTGTTGAGTTGGTGGTAATCCGTTTCATTCAACTTTTGGTAGATAGCACAGCCATTACTTTTCATTTGTCATTTCACCTGGCTCAATGTGTTTGTATATTTGTGTAGTCTCGCATAGCATTCTTTACATCTGAGGTTGTAGAACGTCCAGGATTATTTTTGTCGTCATTGACTGGATTTGGTGTAGGTTAGGTGATTGTTATTTTTAGCCGTTCATAAAAGGGCAGATTTGTGTGACCTTAACTAGAATTGATAACCATATATTTAAGATTAGCAACTGTGTTTTCATGTTCACTTCTAAACTTACTCGGCCGTTTTGTCTTAATTTAGCGGGCCTTGTCCCTGCAGGCTTGTCAGTGAACAGTGATCGTTCTGGTTGGCTGCAGTCATTGCAAAAGGAAATTGCCTCCTCACTCACAGGAGTACATGGTTCTTGTTTCTTTGTTTATAAATCTTAGGTAGGATAGGCCTTTTTTCTTACTTGACGTAAAAACATGCCATTTATATCGGTAGTGATGCAGTTGTGAGCTGATGTTCGGAGAGTCCGGCTTGCAATTCCAGAGCTATCTGTAGATTCCAGTTCTGATTGGTGGGAACACTTTGTCTCCCAACTTGAAAATGTTTCTTGGGCAATGATTGCCCTAATTCTCTGGGTTAGCTTTGAGTGTACTATACTCACTACTGACCTCTGTATGGGAGAGTGCTTGAATGGGTTAGAAACTGAACACAAAAGGCATCATTCATACACCCATGGGACATATTTACAAATCTGTCAATTTAGCCATGATGATTCATCAACCCACTATTATCAATAATGATATTTAGTCAAATAATGGCCCGTCCAGTATCTCCTACCATGATTGATTCAAGAAACATGTTATCAATACCATGATCTATAGAAGTTGTTGCATGTGGTATTGTGATGTATCGCCATATGGTGATGTATTTATATTTACGAGAACAGTGCATCAAGTCAAGTCAACGCTGTGTTTTTATCAATGCACAAATATGGACCAAAATATTTTGCAAGTGAAATAAATACATAAAGATGAAAAAACTTAAACGAGAAAAAAAACTATTATAATAGTTGAACACTTCCTTGCATGCTTTTAGAGATAATAATACATAGACTTTACATCAGATGCTGTCTTATTAAAGTAATGTATAAAATAGGCCTACAAAGAAAAAAAATAAAAGGAATTCAAAATATCAGTTTAGTCAAATTTCAAAAATTATTGTTTTCCAGACAAAAACAATTGTCAGTTTTACTAAAGTTTAATCTCTTTTTAAATGTTTTTAAATTTTTTACTAACCCCCGTGATTATGCTTTAAACACATACATGGTATTTTGTATTTGTCTATATTTTTATGATAATCAATTAAAAATCATATATTGTGCTTTTTTAGTTGCAGCTTCACAAAGGCTTATAGTGTGGATTAAGAGTTACATAGAAAGTCGTATTAAAAATTGTATGGGGCATAAATGTATTTATTAGTATGAGGAAAGTGTTTGTTTAAATTTACCACTAATCACTGACTTATTATAAAAGCTCCTATTTCGTGGTGAAAGAGCACTGTATGTGTATATATGTATAAATGTATGTCTATGCATGGAAACCCTCTTTTATGTAAACAATTCTTTATATCATGTAAGGTGATTTCAACTGAATGTTGATGTGACGCAACATTGCTGTTTTTTCCCCCGCCAGATCTAATTTTTTTCTTCCACACATTGCACAAATGTGTACAAATATATCCAACTCTAACTTCATCAATTTGCATCCAGACATACTTGTTCATTGCTAGTTTTCATGCCTTTCTTCGTCTTTGCAAAGTCTGGTAATTATTTTCAAGTGATTTTCCCTCACTAAATGTCTGTCACAGTGGCTGATTGGCGAATCAAGGTTTAAAAAAAATGACAGGACTGGAAAATGAAGATTAATCAAGCCTCTAGACGTCTAACATCTTGTGCCCAACAGAAATGCCACTACGCTCTCAGCCAATCAGAACACTGATGACATTCTCTAGACCACCTGAACAGATTCTATTAGCAGCACATACTTTGTGGTTTGATTGGCCTAATAACCTCCCACCGTTCGTCATGGATTCATACACCGAGAGTGAATGATTATATGGTGGAGCTGATATTGCCCACTTTTTCGCAGTTTGGCTGAATGTGGGTTGAATATTTACATGGTGTTTGTCCGGAGAGCTTTCGATATATGCATAGTTTTGGCGCTGAATTGAAATGTATTTTCCAGTGTAATATTGACAGAAAGTTTCTCTCAGGATTTCATTAGAGCTTGTCAAACATTTAAAATTTCTGTCACTTTCTCACTTCAAAGTAAGTTCACTGCACTAGTCCCAATGTTGGTTGTGCAAATAGAAAGCATATTTGCTTTTTCACAGCGATAGAATAATTTACCTCAAATGAACTCCCAATCCACACAGCTCATGACTTTTTCCCTATCACGCTCTCTTTTTCTCCTCACGTGTTCTTTGTGAAAAGTGAGGCCTAGAGTGCTGCAATATTATCAGGAATCAGAATCGTATCAGTGCAGCAGATGAACGAAACCGAATCAAGCTGATGATAGACAGTATATGTAGCTGGGCTTTATCGGTTATCTACATTCTCTCTCTTCCACACACTGGAGGGACTTGTTTCTATTCATCGGCAGAGCTTCTGACCAAGTCATGCGTATCTGGAAGACATTTTGAGCTGTCAATGGAGACAGAAAAATGCACAGTGCCCATGAGAAATGACTGAATACTAAAAATGCTAATTTTTCAAGCGCACAAAGACAGAAAAGCATAGGAAAAGGGAGGAGGAACACAACAGCCTGAGTTTGTCTGTTTGCAAGGATGGAAATTAATTAAGGGTTTTAGTTGAGGAGGTTTTCACTATTATGTCTGGCAAATTTTCATGTTTACTCAATGTTTATTCCAGAATTGCTTGCTTTCAAAAGGACACAAAAACATCCATTCAGTGTTCACAATCAGTTGTGAAGAGTTTTTGCCATTGACCGTAACTGTCTTATCGTAAATGCTTAAAACTGGTACTTCCTCCAAAAAAATGAACAATCTGTGAGCTCTTCTTCACCCCTAAAAGACATGTTGACAGATTTAATAGTGACGGCACCATTTTCTTTCTAATGCTAATACATAACTTCTAAAGGTTTGAAAATTGGTTATGTATATCAAATTGTCTACAACTTTTAAGTTCAGTATTTGTTAAGAAATGTTCCATGAATGTCAGCAAAATCAAAATAATCATATTAATGTAAGCCCAAATGTTGTAAGTAATTAACCAATTTGATTTGTATTAACTTCAATAGTTACAATAACTGTATATTAATTTAAGTTATTGAGTAGATATAACTTTTTGCTATTTGTGAGTTTGTGAAATGTATTTTTTCAAGTGAGCTTGAACTTGTTTTAAGTTCACAAAATTGCAATGCATCATGGGTAATCAGCTAGTGTTGTATGCTGTTAATCACCGAATGATCAATGTTAATAATTAGTACAGTGTTATAAACATTTCCTATGTTTGACCATTCGTTATGGTGCTTTTTTTTATATTGATGTTGCTCACCCTTGTTGAGAGCGAGGTGTGGGAAAGGTTTATTCAGTTAGATGCGCTGGTCATGATCTTGTTGTGAAGTAGGCCTCCTTAGAAATTATGGCAAAATGTTTGAATTCTATGTTCCCTCTTTCAGCATCTCCAGCCCTGCAAACTATGTCTTTGTTACCATTAACATTATGATTAAGTTGGTGCTGATCCAATCTGCTCAGCGGCACCCCCTCATTACATTGGATTGGTAGTTTAGATTGGTACTATAACATTTTTTGACGTGGGTGATATAATTCAAGTTCAATTACACAATTTAAGTTTAAAATTTTAAATGAAAATGTAGTTAGCGTGTGCATTGAAGTCAAACTATGTTTAAAGGATGAAAGAAAGCTTTCAGAGAGAAAAAAAGTCTTAGGTATTTTTAATAATAAGTCGCTGTTTAATAACACGTTTTTCCAAATGTTTTCCAATTAATTATTACACTGTGTATGTACTTGTAAGAAATGTATGTTCAAGCTGTCTAAGTTAAATGGCATAAAATCCTAATTAATTATTAGCTATTAATGCTATCTTATCTATTTAGGACACATGTCCCTACTTCAGCATCACTTTTCATATTCTTTTTCACTTTCAGCTGTCTTCATCTTTCAAAAGCATCTCCTTGTTTCTTCTTGTTTCTTTTTTTTCAAGTCAGGAGAGTGTTTTAAAGTTTATTGTCATCAGACACCGCTTCAGTTTCACAGGTTTAGTACGATCTGGAAACCAAAACACAAAGTAAGCAAAACAAAAGCTCAGTTATAGAAAGGACATTTTTAAATGCAAATATCATCTTTATACCAATGCTTTCAGTAATGTTAGTGCTTGATTCCTTAATATCTACAGACTCCCATTTTATGGGATTACTTGTGGTGAATCTCTTACAAAAACACTTAAATGTTCTCTTGTATCTGGTGGAATGAGATCAAATCAAAGATTGATGTGGTTAACATCATCTCATTAGATACATTATGTTGTATGTTAAGTATGGGGTTGCATTGCAGAACATTCTAATCACAAATTACTAGTAGTAAAAAGCTGATTTGGATATTTCACTTTCTGGCTGCTGCTGATAAAAATCAACATCTTAAATGGTTTACCATCTCATATAATGCATTGTTCCCCTAACAGCTTGAAGGGGTTGAGATCTTTAGACTGACTTCTCTACTGCAGCCAGAACCCCTGCTGCTTACCCTTAGATAAATATACTGGAGGTGCATTTGATACATTTCATAAAATGCAGATTGACTGATTATTATGCTAATTATCGTATTTCCTTTTGTGAGCTTGAACAAAAGTTAATTGTTAAAAAGGTAAGCATTTCTATGAGCTGATAAGGTTAATTAAATACTCAGATTATATACTTGAGTTTGCTACTTAATGTTAACCGTAAAAGGTATTTTATGTTCCAACTCAATGAATTCCACTTTGAGAGGGAAGTTTGACGTTTATTAAAACCATTAGTCTTGTCTTATAGTCCAAAAATGTTGTGTGGTTTTATTTTATATATTGAAAGTCAGTTATTATTGCGCCGATCATTTTTTTTTTACTATGGGATTTTTACAGACGAGGGTCTAGGTGAAGAGTGGATCATTCAGGA
The DNA here is from genome assembly GCA_900490495.1 of Danionella dracula. Lineage (NCBI taxonomy): Eukaryota > Metazoa > Chordata > Actinopteri > Cypriniformes > Danionidae > Danionella > Danionella dracula. Next base: position 4,554,438 of record UELW01000211.1, on the reverse strand, counting down.
GATCAGAGTCTCGGGGGAAATTCTCTGGATTGTCATTGCACACTGCTCTCTTTTACTGCCTGCTGCTGAGTCTGTAGGAAGCGCTGGCTAAAACCCCTCAGGTCCCAGCTCCAGAATCCTTTGTGTTGAGTCCAAGTGCCTGATGTTTCCGGAGGGCCACTTTTTGCTTTTCATCTTTAAATGAGAACCTGCCAGCTCTTCTCTGCTGCGCTGACCTGCAGCACCTCATGCTGAGAGTTGTCCATGTGCAAGATGCTCAGAAGTTTGTCAAAGTGCTTTTTTGTTGATCTTTTGTTGAGGATTCAAAAAGGCAGATTCAAGGTTATACAGTAAATAAAAAAAATTGTTTGATAACTGGTCATCTTCTTTCATATAGATAAAAAAAAAAAGATTTTGACTAATTGATTTTGTGAAGTCTATTTAGGGGTACAACCATTTTCCAATAAATTGTCTATAGTAACTTACTTTCACACTAATTGACATTTATGAACACAAATTCATTTACATTTACATTTATGCATTTGGCAGACGCTTTTGTCCAAAGCGACTTACATTAGGGAGAGACAATATGCAATTTGTTACACCGTCAAAGTCTATCTCAGCTTCTCGTAATAAAAATTGTATCAACCAGGCCCGCTTGTTTTTGAAGTGTGGGGGTGGTATTTATGGCAACTGAGTGTTTTAACTTTCAACTTGGCTTATCTGAGCAGTTCTTTATCTTTAAGCGTGAGCTAATACATGACAGACGTTACCTAAGACTTTATGAGCTAAACCTGTGAAATGTGGCATGACTGCATGGTTCGATTCTGGCATTTCTTGTAATTGATGACATCCCTGTATAAGTACCACCCAATTTTCCACACTCAAGTGTCCTAAGTTGGAAAGTCTGGTCTTTACACTTTGCTGTTCATACTCTTATGCTCATCAGGTAAAGAGAAAATTCAGATTGGACGTCTATTTCTGAGTTGTATATTACCTTTTGAGGATTCCACTGAAGTAAACTGTATTACTCAAAGGAAATCTACGCAAACATGTGATGGTTTCCAAGTCAGGATTCATCCAGCAGAGTGAAATAATGGTTCATTTCGTCTTCCTTTTAACCCATGTGACTGTCGGATTTCATTGGGTTTATTAAGTATATCAGTCATCTGACCTTCCTCCAAGCCACTTTTAACTCTAAACCCTCCTCTTTATTATTTTCAAAGGTTTCTTCTTGTCATTGAAGTCTTTCGCTCTCTGTTATGTTGTATTGGGGTATTCAGTGCAGCCTATAAAGACAGTTAGTACTTCCACTTAGCTGTATGTCCTTCAAGCTTTATCAAGAAGAGTCATTGTAAACCCTGTATATAAGCCCACACATGTCTACACAGCCAGCGAGTCATTCAACTTGATCTTGGTTTTTTAGACAACTGATCAATTCAATTCAATTTAACAACAGCTCTTTGGATCAGTGACAATATGTTTTTGTACCTCAGTAATGTACACAAAAATGTGCATTCCTAATTTACGCTTCGTTTTTACAAGTTAAACCTGATGGCAAGCCTTGAGGGGTCCAAAATGAATTGTAAGGACTTTGAAAAGAGCATAATAGAGTCCTTTTAGGTTGCAGAATGTGATTTTTCCTGAGCCTTCGTTAATGATTGAAATCACAATCAAAGCACCTCATCAAAATTTTAACAGCTCCTGTTGATTGGTTTTTACCTTGATTTGGTTCTGACGAGCCCAGGGCTGTTTCCCAAAAGAAATTTAGGCTCAAGTTGTTCTTTAAAATAATCATGCTACTGATCTTCAAATTCTGTTCTGTTCCCCAATAAGCATCAGACTTTAAGTACTGGAAAAATAAAACACAACAAATAGGTGGTTTGCAGATGATGTCCATCTTGAGAAGAAAGAGTAAATGAGGAAGCCTAAAGCACAAGCTTCAGGTTACACCTCAACTTTAATACAGTGAAATGAGATGTTTAATATAAGATTTCATTGTTTTGTTGTTTTAAACTGAACAACAGTTTATATAAAATGTATAAGCATTGGTTATCATGTTAAACGTTCAAGCTACAATTTCTTAAATGGTGGTATTTCTGAACTTCGGCCATGAACACCCTCTGTTAAGATGCTTTTGAAATGTGATCTCACATTACGTTGCAAGCAGAGATCTTTCTTAATAGCTAAGATTAGGTTATCATGACCTAATTTTTTCTGAAGAAATTCGTTTAAGCTGTAGCTTTTGATAATTATGATAATCAATTAATCAATCACTGTAATCGATCGATTAAACTCTTAGTTTTTTCATCTCCTGATACTTTATGTTGGAGCGAAGTAAAAAGTGTATAGAATTTCATATCAGATGTATCACACGTTCTATATGCTGATCTTAAAGACCGAGACTAATGACAGAGTTTAATAATATAAACACGCTTATTATACAGGTAGAATAGTTCATAAAATAATGCAAATCTCTAAACATTTCAGAACATTTTAGTTCTTTTATTATGACAAAAAAATTGTCTGAAGGTTAAAGCATTGAATAAATCTATTTCTGAATAAATATTTCTGTACATTCTATAATAATGTATTTAATTTCTCTTAAAAAGGTTCAGAAGCAAATTAGTTTATTTTAATAGATCGTAACATTCATCATGATCCGTTTGTACTGTACAGCACAAACAATGAGTGAACAATAAAAAATACTCTTTACACATCTTTAACATGTACGTTTTCTTTTTCTTTGTATCTTCATTTTTCCTCTGCCGTGTTTTATTCACTCGTGCATCTTGTTGACACTCGCGAACAGTGACCCAGTAGTAGATTCTACAAACCGGTTGTTAGTATTTTTTATTAAACGAAGCTTCAATTTGCAAAAATATGAATCAATCCTTTTTGTAATCAATTAAAGCTTTTCATTTGATTAAATGTTTCAGGCCTATTTAATACAATCAAGTATTTTGGTGATGTATCAAATAGAGTTGAATCTTTATGTTTACTTGTAAATATTGCTTCTCACTATATTTTCAGAAATCGTGTGGTTTCCTTCTCGGTTCAGTGTCTGCATAAGCCCCAGCTCTCTCATGTGCCAGTTCTGCTGTGTGGAACAAAGCTAATGTCGCCGCGTATCAGCCATGTCTGTCCATTCCATTTTTGAGTGATGTGACAAAAATGGCAGTTTCTCTTAATACTTCTGCTGGCCATTCATTCAGATGACGAGTGGGCTTCAGGGGTGGGTTCATACCTTCAGACGGGTCCCTCTGAGGACTGACACAAATAGAATGTTAGTGCATCCAGCTTGCAAGCACTGACAAAAGTGGCAATCACAGGTGGTGTCTGTACTATTGTACTGTTATTTCAATTCAAACGAGGAGCGCCACACTCTCTCTGGAGACTTGAATAGAGGACAGGGAAGCTAGTGGATGTGGTTTTGTGCTGGATTTTTTTTTAAAACAGCAAGGAATGTGTTCAAACTTGACAGCTTTGCCTGGTAGAAGTATTAGTACCGGGGCTTAAAACAGAACAAATAATACTCAAATAGATTTTTATTTTGACATTTTGTTCATCGATTTCACACTGAAGGCATTTTTCTGAAACTGGTTTGTGGTTTTGTTCTGTGTTTGTGTGTTTGTGTTTGTTTACTCAAATAAAATCTGAAGCTATCTATTAGTTTTATTAGAGATACTGTCAATGTAATAGTTACTATGTAGTTAATTGTTTGCTAGTGTTGTTTAATGGCTTTATTAATGATTAGTTAAAACAGTTTCTTAGTAGAGACTGCAGTGTTAATAAAAAATTACCATAAAAACTAAAATAGATTAATGGACTTCTTGTCAATTATTCAGTGTGCAGAAAAAAATATGTTCCCAAAAGTGTTGTCAAATAGCAGTCTCATGCTCTACCTTTGAATTTGTGTTAATCTTTTTTACAATTAATTAAGTGTAATAAGAAAATATGAACCTTGTGTTGATTTTTAAAATAAGCTTGTCAGATAATAAATACAAATATTCATATTATGTATAAGGCAAATAAAAATATAAATATATAAGGCAAATAACACATATTTAATTATTGCTTAACATTAGTAGTAATATTTATTAATCATTATTTAATTACTGTTGTTAAATATTTTAGTAAATATAATAAAAAATTAAATAAGACATACAAAAAGAGGTCTCTCACTGTGGTTACGGTCTACGGGCCGAACAGAAGTGCAGAGTACCCGGCCTTCTTGGAGTCCCTGGGAGGGGTGCTGGAAAGTGCTCCAACCGGGGACCCCATCGTTCTCCTGCGGGACTTCAATGCGCACATGGGGGATGACAGCATCACTTTGAGGGACGTGATTGGGAGGAATGGCCACCCCGACCTGAACCCGAGTGGTGTTCTGTTATTGGACTTCTGTGCGGTTTGTCCATAACGAACACCATGTTCAAGCACAAGGGTGTCCACCGGTGCACGTGGCACCAGAACACCTTAGGCCGAAGGTCAATGATTGACTTCGTTGTCGTATCATCTGACCTTCGACCATGTGTTTTGGGCCAGAAAGACCAGGCAGACCCAAACGTACGTTGGGAACGTCTGGCCGAGCCCCCTGTCAGAGTGAGCTTTAACTCCCACCTCCGGGAGAGCTTCAACCAGATACCGGGGGAGGCTGGAGACATGGAGTCCGAGTGGACCATGTTTTCCACCTCTATTGTCACTGCCGCGGTGCGAAGCTGTGGCCGTAAGGTCTCTGGTGCCTGTCATGGTGGCAATCCCAGAACCCGGTGGTGGACACCGGAAGTAAGGGATGCCGTCAAGCTTCCACATGTGCTTTGTGGATTTGGAGAAGGCGTTCGACCGTGTCCCTCGTGGGCTCTGCGCTCCCTTAGAGATAGGGTGAGAAACTCCGTCACCCGGGGGGAGCTCAGAGTAGAGCCTCTGCTCCTCCACATCGAGAGGAGTCAGCTGAGGTGGCTTGGGCATCTATTCCGTATGCCTCCTGGACGCCTCCCAGGGGAGGTGTTCCAAGCACGTCCCACTGGGAGGAGGCCCCGGGGAAGACCCAGGACGCGCTGGAGGGACTATGTCTCCCAGCTTGCCTGGGAACGCCTTGAGATAAGCGGAAGAAGATGAGATGAGATATACATTTTTTTCGGATGTTAATTAATTTTTCGTACCTATATGAATGGTAATTTTGCGTATTTTTTTAACAGAAATGTTTGGACAATACTATATATTTTTAATATTCAAGGTCTTTGTTTTTATAACGTATATTCATTTATAAAATGTTTTTAAATAAACTGTTGTTAATACATTGGCATTTTAGAAGTTATTTTATTGGAACTACACAGATTTGTATTTCATTAAAATGACAGAAATATTTAATGATCATAATCCACAAAGCATTGCGTTAATACTTGCTTTTTTGTTCCATTCCTTTGTCTCATTCATGTTGTTGATTTTGACAAAGATCTCAAAAAAAAGCTGTTTTATTCCCATAGCTGTTTGTGGGTGAAAATATTAGTTTCTTTTTATACGATCCTAGATTGTGCTGACCCCAGTCTGTCTCTGGGTGGTTTGGGAAATCATCCCCGGTCCCCCTCTGTCTGAAATCCCAATTCCAGTGGCCAGCTCTCATTGCCCCTGTGTAATAGCCTTCATCATTCTGCCATCATGCACTGGCTGCCTGTCATTAATCTAGCCTTGAGACCACACGGAGCCCACCCCACAGGAACACATCTGCTCCTATTTGTCGCAGCCTCTTCTCTCAAAGGAGATAAAAATGCTGGGTGTTATTTACTGTAATGACCTCAAGGTATCACTTTTTAATTTTAGTCTGAAAGTATCAGCGCTGACCCTTGTTTAGCTTTTAGTCAATGTTTAGAAAATTCAACACTAGATAGTTTTAACAGAATAGTCTTTGTCTGTATTTTATAACAAAATTGCCCTGTTTTGGTTTTGGTGGTGCATCGTGTCTAATTGATTTATAATGGAGACTCTGTCTGGCTCTCCTCACTCAGAGCCATCGTAACATATTAGGCAAACCAAGAAGCTCCCTAAGTAGCACCCCCAGACAGGCAGGGATCCATTTACTGGCACATGGACTTTATAAGCACCATAGAAAGACTATTTATTTTCATTTCTGAAAAAGTCTGCAATGTTGATTTCAAGTGTTAGCTAAAGTAGCACTAATGAAGTATCTCTGAAGCTGGACACAGCTTACCTTTGGAAACCAAATAAAAAGTAATTATTGTTGTTTTTATCCTGTATGCTGACGTTAATAATCTAGGGTAAACATCAGTGCTTTCTATAAAATGTCTGTTTGTTTTATCATAAAAAAGTTTACAGGACACAACTAAAGTAGACCATCTTACTCACTATTGGTTTGCTTTTTGTTTCTTTATTTCTCCTCTTATCCAGAATAACTATGCTTTATTGCACCGGTCTATATTGAATAATATGAACTGAGGCTGCCAATGCTTAAAAAAAGTAACATGGCATATGTAAAAGCTTTTTTTGTTTGTTTTGTTTGTTTTTGTTTAGTAGTTATCGCCACTTTTCAAAGACTGGAAATATACATATTCAAAATTGTAAACCATCTGTGCACGACTGTACACGGTCAACCATACAGATATTTAATTAATACATGCCACATTTGCATGGTTCATTTGTAGTCAGCTTTTGTTAGTGCTCCTGAATACTTAAATATTAGTTGATGTAAAACAGGATATTTACTGTCTCTCTTAAAACACTCAACGATCTCAATCACTCACTGCTGAAAACTCAGGCCTCGTCATCACAGGTCTCCTCCTCGGCCCGCTTCTTTTGAAGCTCAGGGTTCTCTTCCAAGCTTTCCAAATGTTTTTTCAAACATGTGGAGTTAAAAGGGTTTTTACAAACATCACAGCTTGATGTGTCTTTTTTTGTCTACTGCTTTAAAATAGATTGTGCTTGAACGTGATTACAAGACTCTGCTCAGAAGCAACGCAGAAAGAGCGTGTGTTAGATCAGACCAGACGAGTCAATTTTGAACAAAATATTCTAAATATCGATCTGGTGGGCTAGTATTGATCTGATTCTGATACCGACGTCAGTATTGATACTATCGATCTGCCCACCCCTAATCCACAGCGATAGCGCCAACTGTTGACCACAAGCTGTTGAACATGGTGCATCCCTTTCTTAAAACATTTACTTTGTGAGCCCTCACGTTTGATTAAATGTGATGCGATTACTTCTTTACATGTTGTGAACCATTTGCAGCATGTCGCATTGTCTGAATCCTGTCGTGTGCAATAAAGCCACACTTCTGACCGTTTTGTTTAGTTTAATGCAAGTTATTTGATGTAGCAAGCTAAGCTAACGGTCGCACACCTTCTTCTGTGTACAGTCAAAGCATGTGTAACATATGTTCCTGCATATTTGCGCGCTTCATGGAGGCTCTTATCTGCTGGAGAAACACGGGACTCATTTATTTATTGGACTATCTCCATGTTCTTGATATTAGACTGATGAATTGGATGAAGATGTTCGGCACGCTTCCCGACAGCTTAGGCTCTTAAGTGACACCGAAACTAGGAACCAGTTTTCATGTTCTGTTTCGGTCTGATCCACTGGTTCAAGATGTACTGGTTCTAAAGTGATAGTGGACATTTTCCACTCAGGAAAATCTCCACCATTTTCATCTCAGGAGGCAGGTCCTTGTCTATTAAATGAAATAGTCGCTGCCATAGTAGCAATTCAAATGTGGTCAATTCTCGAAGACCCCCTTCTGGTTGGGAGCTTCAATTATTTGCTTGGTTTGCTTGATGCTTGTGTGTTTGTGTGTAATCTTTATCTTAATCTTTAACCCTTTAATCTCAATAATGATACTGTAATTATAACAGTTCAGCTGGTATTCTTGTCTTGTTTTTAATCTTTTTGTCATAAAATGTTCTTTGTATATATTTTTTTGCATGTTTTTCTTTTCAGATGAAATAAAACTTTCAAAATCTTATCTTCAAGGAAACAAAGCAAGCTCATATGTCCTCCAGAAGCTTGCTCTCAGAGAAGGAACAGACTCTTGTGTTCCGTCCAACAAAGGCAGAAAATCTCTCAGCAGAACGTTCTCTTTCACCGTCCCTGGCTGGTGGAACAAACTTCCTGATCCAGTCAGGAAAGCAGCAACACTTTTCAAACAGCAATTGATAACTCTTCTCTTCAGGGAACATTTACATTGAAAAATTTTAAAAATAAAATTTCCTTTTTTCCTCTTTTTCTTTTTCCCCTTCCTGCTTGGGTTGATTGATCAGTTGATAAAACTTCTACTATGAGCAACCTCAGTTAGACTTTGACTGTGTAACAAATTGCATATTGTCTCTCCCCGAGTTTCTCATAGTGGAGTCTTCAAAAATGAAATCATTATTTTTAAAAGCTATTACATTTTTTGTGTAGCATCTACAGCATTTGGAAGCGAAAGTGCATCAACTTAGTTGGGTTGTAGCTAAACACAAAATGTGACTTTGGAAATGTACATTTTATATCCTTTCATCTCAGACAAGTTCTTGTCTATCTTTTTTTTTAATGTTACCTCTCGGTAAGAAAAAATTACCTTACCTTAAAACCTGGTTGACTTGAGAAGATACTCCTCACATATACTTTCTGTCTTGAGGTGGCTGAAAGACAGTCCATTAGGCTGAAGTGCTAGAGAGTATCGTGACAGAGTCATTAGTTCCGTGAATAAGACCTGGTTTCACACTGTTATTGCTGGATAATAAAGGGGGGGCAGGGGGTAGGACTCTGCTTGCCTAGAAACACTTTTAGCACAGCTGGAAAATCTATATGCTGTAGATTTGAGTGCCAGTCATCCCATGAACAAGAGATTCTTTTAGCAGGCACTTTTAGCATATTGCACTTTCTAAGGAAATATTGTCTAAAATCCATATGTAAATGCATGTGTTGGTCACTTGAAATAGACTGTCATAAATGCACTCGTATTGTGAAAACACTTTAATATTGCATGCCGTGTTTTTTAGAGGTGCTTTTTGAAAGCACAGGGGAGGAAGATTGTCTAAAACGCTCTTTATATCAAGGTCATCTTTAGTTTACCGTGTCAGTCTTCTCTTAGCTTTATAAATTACATATTCCAATGCCAAGATTTATAAATGTATGTGTATTCAGCTGAAACTATTTCTATTTATTCTTAATACTCAGGTTTTCAATGAGCATTTGTGTACTGCCTTCAACCTAAATTGTATAAGGAGCAGTTTTAAAAACAAAGAAAATAAAAAAAAACAAAGAAAATAAAGTGTCAAGTTCTGGCTTCTTGGGTTTTTACCAATATGCACAAGATTAGTTTAACTAGTTCTTAGTTTAATTCTATTGCTTTTCTGTTTCCTATGTGTTCCATAGCTATGTTCAACTGTAGCCTACATTTTTGCACGCGCTTATGGTTTCCCTTGCTTGTGATATACTTAGGTTCCTATGTCTTTGTCCTGTCTTACGTCAGTTCTTTTTCAGTTGTGACATTTCATTTCAAGCTGTTGTTTGTATTTTTTTTTTAGGTATTCTGTTTCATCCTGTTTTTCTTGTTTGATTTGTAGGGTTTTCCTCACTCTCTCCCCTTTATGTTGTTTCTTTCTTTACCCTCTAGTTATTGTGTAAATCATTGTTTATAGTTCTCTCATGTATTTAAGCGTCTAGCGATCTTTGTTGACCTCTGTGCCGTATCCCATGTTTGATTCCCCAGACTCTGTCTCCAGCATTCCGTAGTGTTTGTTCTATATCTGTGTTTGGCTTGCCTTGTTTACTTTATTGTTCTAGTTTTGCTCTATCTTTCTAGTTTTTATTAGATTAATCCATTTTATCCAGTTTTCTTATTCCTAATTAACTTTTTCCTAAATAATTCCTAAATTTCCTAAATATTATAATTCAATTTTAAAATGTTGAAATCTGCTCTTTTGGTTTCTCCAAGAGGTAATTATATGCTCAATGAATGTACTGTATGGTTAGGTGATTTCAAGTATTTGAGGTTGAATGTTACAATTTTTTTTAGGAAAAACAACCTTTTCCTGTTCCATTTTAACATTGTAACCACCATGCAAACAACCAATCTTGCACATACCTAATCTAATCTGTCAGTAGCAGACACAGAAACACAGAGCATGCAATCATCGGCCCCACTGCAGCCCAGGAGCAGATGAGGTGTTAACCGTTCTGCTCGGAACGGCCTGAGAAGTGTCCATCTTGGGATGAAACCATGACCTTATTCACAGTGTAACAGTTTCACTATTATCCCATTTAAAAGTTTTAAACAAAGTTTTACTTTTGGTTCAGACCCAATGGTAATGACAGCAACACTATGAAGGAGTTTTAGAGTAAAGGTAGAAATCCCTCGCTTATCAGCCGAACACATGCTAGAGCATTATGAATGTGCATAATAATAATAATTTAAAAACTGACTTTTTTCCTGATTGAGACATTTTTGGTTTAAGCATAGACTACTTTTTAAGACTTGCAGCACAAAATGTAAAAAAAAATAGTTTTTTAATACATTTTCAGTAGTAAGGCCAAGCATTGAGTGGCTAAAATGTTATTTTTAAAGAGTGGAACGTATAATAAAAATCCACTCCATTGTTCAAATGCACACAGTGATTCCCCAGGGAAAAAAACTACAGAGCATGCATGATTATAGAACGCCACTTAATCTTGAAGTATTCTATGGAATAAATCCTCCGCAAGCTCTCAAGCGCTCCCAAACTCTGCATAGATTAACAGAGTCTGAATGAGCTTTTTCCTTTGAAGAATATCCTGAGAAAGCATTGACTTCACAGTTCCAATTGTTGCCCTCCAACTTTGTCATGGAGTTCTCTCTCTTGTTGACTAATTTCCAGAGGCTGAGAAATTTGAGCAGTTAAGGGGCTGATAATCCGTTTAGTGGTTTTGACCTTGAGCGTGACGTCCTCTTAAAGACTAATATGAATTACTGCAGTGTTTTGGCATGCTGACGTGAATGGCGTGGCAATTTACTTTAAAAAATCCTCAATGCACCTTGCAAAGTGTCATTGATGAAAAACCTGTCAACACAGCAGATTCTATAGAAGAGTAATATCAAATAAGTATTGACAAACAAAGCAAATGCCTGAGAGCTAATGAGAAATGCAAGCATGGACGCTGGGGTTGTGATTGAGAAATTACATTGTTTTGACTTTGTTTGTCCCCAAGTCAATCAAAAGTGAGGAATGGATAAAAATGCCTAAGGGTCTTTTTAAAATAGTTTTTTCAACTATTTTAAGGGTTGTCCTTTAGTTTGAAGGAGACAAATGTTGTCACATGCAGATAATAATGAAGTGAAAGGTGGCCATCACACAATTTATCCTCTTTTTCTTTTGGGAATAATATGGGAATAAAAGCAGTTATCGTTTTGCTACTTGTTCATGTCACAGAAAAGCAAAGAAAATTGACAGATGTCCATGTGTATCATGCTGGCTGCAGTAATATTATGAGTAATATGATGTTTTTCCATTAAAATGTGTTGAATGGAAGATTAGTCTTGGTGAATTGTAGGCTAGTTTTGATTTCTGGTATTGTATCAAGATCAGTGGTTCTCCAACTTTTTTCATCAAGCACTTCCTGGAAAAAAGTTGGCACTCCAAGTACCACCATAATGAGTAGCATTAAAATACAGTGGGCCTTCCAAATCAGCTACAGTCAAGTACCGTTAAAAATAAGAGACAATATTATTGCTAATAAAAATATTTATTCATTTTAGTAACAGTTTACACGATACAGCCTGAACATTAAGAGTCTACTGTTTAAAAAAAAATAGCAAGTTAGATAGCAAAATCAGTTTTTTATGCACTCTTACAACTTTTAAAAACATAGCATAACATCTCTCTTCATTCCAGCTGCAGCTATTAGCGATAAATTCCGTTTTAAGCTAACTTTTGAGAAACTTTGAAGAGAACATCTTCCTGCTGTCATGACAAGCACACAACCGCACAGAGAGGGAGAGATGTTCTTCACTTTTGAACAACCTCAAACTAATAATATCTTTTACCTGTGCAGGAAGGAATGGTGTTAACAGACTTAGTATATTGACTGCAAACCCTGTAAGTTATTCTGTTTAAAATAAACCTTGATGTGAGATTTGACAGCAAAGCACACTAACATGCTCCTGATACTGCAGTTCGTTATCAAACACCATCAAACTCATTATCGTTACTCCGAAGGGCCAAACGGCAGAATTATAGCTAATCGCTAGAGGGAGAGGCCTATGATTTAACTGGACTAGCCCAAGAAACATAGACAAAGTTTTTCTTAAAGCACAGTTAGATTGTATTGTAAAAAATAAGTTAATAAACTGTGATAAACTTTCCTCCCCGAAATGTCTTCTTCAACTTAGCTCTTAAACTCTGCCTTTAATGTTTTTAAAATTTAGGATTCGTCTCTATCTATTTGGAAACAGGTATAAAATAAGTTATATAAAATAAGTTATAATTTTGCTACTTGGTCTCATCAAAGAAAATTGACAGATGTTCGTGCTGGCTTCAATCATATTTAGAGTAATATGATGTTTTTTACTAAAATCTGTTGAATTGAAGGCTAGTCTCAAGATTTGCTTTCTGCTGTTGCATCTAAAGTTTTTATTGGCTTTTCTTAAAGTACAGTTAGATTGGTTTTGTCTTGTTGTAAAAAAAAGTTAATAATGTGTGATAGTTCAACTTGCTTCTCTGAAATGTCTTCTTCAATTAAGCTCTTACACTCTGCCTTTTATGACTGTTTTTTTTTTTTTTTTTTTTAGGTGCCTTAAGTGAGCGGAGTTAAACTTCAAAATCCAATGAAGTAGAACTGCTGTTTTTGTTCAATTAAGCACCTTAAAGTATCTTAAAATAACCCCACGCATAGAATTGTTGATTAGCACTTGATGCGATGACTATTTGAGTGATGAGGTTTAATGATGTATAGGAAAAAGAGGGGCTTCAAATGCTGTGTGAAAACATAAATGCTGTACAGGTCACACAGTCACTGTTCATCTGATTCTAATGTTTTCAGAAGAGAGGATGAACTTTATGTTTAATGAAGAGCTGGTGCACCTCAGCAAGAGAATGGCCCTTTGTACATTTCATTTTATCTTGGATTTTCAGGAAGACTAAATTGGATCTGACATTATAATGCCAAATCATCCAAATATGAGCAACGATTTTAATTATCTTTTGCTTTATCTGTTCTTTCAGATTAGTTGAAATGTCTTCCATTTGAGGCTGTTTTAGCTCTTGGCTGATGTACAATAGAGAATTTGTTGGCTTACATACGCCTGATTTTCCCCTCCTGAGAATGAATCTGAACATTCTATCAGGAAAATTGTTCTTGATGGAGACGGACCTCACAGTTTATTTAAAGGCTTGATTACACCATGGGATTTTTAATCTCTTTCATTCCCTGCCCAATGCTGCTGATAGTAGGCCAGATACCCAAGCTTCTCTGGTGTTTAGAGGAGACTGTCTATTAATTAATTTGTTTTCATATTTCAGTTAATAGTTTTTATTGTTAAAACAAATAAGTTTTTTTTTGTTGCTATACTGTATGGCAGCGTCGTGGTAGCGCAGTGGGTAGCACGGTCGTCTCACAGCAAGAAGGCTAGTTCGAGCCTCGGCTGGGTCGGTTGCTATTTCTGTGTGGAGTTTGCCTGTTCTCCTCGTGATCGCGTGGGTTTACACTGGGCGCTCTGGTTTCTGATTAGTGAATTGTAAGAACAATATTGTAAGAGTGTGATTGAGAGTGTGAGTCGATGTTTCCAGTTTGGGTGCCAGGTTAGCACCCCAGCCCAGTAAAAACCTATAAAAAAAGTAGATATATTGTATACTATGGTTTACAACTAAGGAGCAAAATGTTGCTTTTTTTTAGGTAGGATTCCATTAAACAACTTTTTTCATGTGAGTACATACACAAACTATAGATTGTTTTATAATGTATAGTTTACAATATGTTTTATATGCAATATGTTTTACTATAATGTGAAACTTAATAATAATAATAATAATAATAATAATTATTATTATTATTATTATCACTATCACTCTTGTTGTTATTACTATTATTATTAAACATATATTTTTCCCTTTTTTAGGGGATTTGCTGTGTATTACAGCTACACTTTGTTAAAGGGAAGTATGTAATCTAATAATTAAACAGTTAAGGTATGTCTTGTTATCTATACAATTAAAATAGGCTTTTATCATGTAAGATGTCATAGATTGGGGTATTTTGGAACTTCAAATCACATCTTAATCTGCCTTTCAATCAATCAAAATCAGTTTGTTAACTTATTAAAAATAGAAGAGGTGGGTTAAGGCATTTATACGCTTCTTATGACCGATCAAAAACTCTGATTGCTCTGCTGATGAGCTCAGACTTGAAGATAGAAATTTGGCTTTGCTGCCTTCTACATTTTTAAAGGAGTTTTGGCAGAAGAAATTATGAATGATTTTTTCTAAAGTGTGAGACAGATGGAACGTTATTCTTGGAATAGCGGCTCATTGTATTTTTTGTCAGACTATTTTGCCAAGTGTAATTGCTTTCTCTGTTTGTTTGTTTGTTTATTTCTTTCAACTTTCTGAACGTTGTCCTTGAGTACAAAAAGAGTTGTCAAAAAGATGGTTTATTATTAAGTGTTTGAGTAGATGAAATCTCTTAGTACGCATCAGTAGATTTTTGGATTTATTTTTCCAATTTTTTGTTTTGTTTGTTTTTAGCCTACACTTTTTCACCATTACAAATACTTCTTCAGTTTTCATTCATAGTTGCATTACTTGTGTGCTGTATCCAGCTAGCAAAACAGTATAGGGAAGAAGGGATATATTCCTTCAAAATTAATACTTGTGTTTGTGATATAATTGTGAGAACAATAAACCCAGAACATGTATTCTAAAGAATTCTGCTTTTTTATTTTGTTCAACAGATGCAGTGTGGATAACAAAGTTTCAAGGGTGGCATGGCTCAACAGGACCACCATCCTCTTTACGGGGAATGAAAAATGGTCATTGGATCCTCGGGTGATTCTGCTCAACACACCAGCCAATGAATACAGCATAAAAATCAGAAATGTGAACGTATACGACGAGGGACCATACGTCTGTTCCATCCTCACCAACAAGAAGCCAGAGTCGACAAGAGTGCACCTCATTGTACAAGGTAAACATCAAGAGCAAGAGTTTTTACTGTAAAATGAGCAAAGGGGAGGATGAGAAGTTGGTATTACAATAAATCAATGTAGCAATCAATAGTTCAGTCATCAGTCACAACAAAGTTATAGAATAACAACGAATGTGTTTAGTTTTGGGGCCTGTACCATGAATGTGGCTGGACAATTACCGGATCGGTTTCGTCTTGACAAAACCGAATTGTTTCAATCATGCTTAGCTGGTACCCTGAAGCAGCTCATCAAATTTATATGTCAAGTCAGGCTCCAAATAACCAATCACAATGAACATGGATAGAGAGATATCATTTTTGTTTTTATTTTATTTAAATCATTTTTTTAGGTAAGGAGCAGGTAAGTTGTACAATACATCATCTGCGGTACAGTATTGGCATAACTTCTACATATCACATTTTGTATGTTTGATCTAAGCCATTTCGTCCACAGAGAACCTGTACATTTCATACAAATATGTGTTGGTAAAGGCTAAAAGATTTTCAGTCCTCTACAAAATGCTCATCTAGCAATTTGCACAAAATTATGCACAGGATTGGTAGGAAAAGTTACGGATGCTGGTGTTTTACGTCAAATAAAAGTTCCTTTTATAACCACTGATTGGACGAATGTAAGCATGCAACCTCTAATCCAGAACATAACTTACCGGTTAGCTGTGTGAAGTATCACATAGTAGCCAAAACCCAGCATTGGTGCAAACTAACTCTAAACTTAGTTGGCTAGCCAGTTTCTCCAGCTTCGTAGTGCAGGTCCCTGGTTTAGTGTGAAGGGAGGACCACGCAAACTTATTGACAGAAATAAATCTGTTAATTTAAATAATGAAGTTTATTATAAATTTCTATATTCTTTATTATTAATATCGTATGTTTTGTGCTACTTTTAATTATTTGTTAAACAACTGTAGTCTGTATTTTAGTCATTTTTATACTCCATAGTTGAGCTGAAAAGATCATTTTTAATTGTGTCTTTAGTATTTGCTGCTATTTGGATTTGGGGACTCTACTTTGGTTCTCCTTTTCTTGGCTGATGTCATTAAATTAAACTCAGCAGGTATGTCTCCCAGCAATGAAATTAGGGTTTAATCTGGGTGTAATTTCTAAATCGTTGATGGGTATTGATTTAAGTCATGCAGGCCATTGAGCGGTGAGAAAATAGGCTTTGTTTTCTCCTCACTAAATCAAGTGTCAATATTTAGTCCTCGTCAGAATTTATGCCGCAAACTCAATCGCCGTCATATTCCTGACTCAAAACAACCCTTTAAACCCATCTCAAAATAGCAGGCACATCATTTGCCTTTGCCAGTCACATATCCGCACAGTCAGAAATAGAGTCTAATTTGCATTTGTCATTGATAATCAAGTTTCTTTTGTTAATACGAGGGCATGTTATCAATTGCATATTAACCTTTAGTACTTTGTCCTGACACTAATTATTCCTGGCTTAAATAACTGAACAAAAAGACCAAAGTGCTGATTTTTGGCTGATTAGAAACACAAAACGTAAATTGCAACGTGGCTCATCTATTCAGTTCCTGCTTCACCTGCAGTTAAATTAATTATAAAGTCATCAGGGCTGTTTTAATAATCAATCAACACTCCACATCTGCACCACACAACAAAAGCACGCCCGAGCCGCTGCTGCAGCACTCACAAGTGCACTTAATAGATTGAATGGTTTTTAATGTGCATCATTTCCTTCACACCTTGTAGTTGGAGAAAGGTTCACACTTTCAGCCTAGTGTGCTTGAGAGAGGATCTGTGAGCTCTCTGAACAGATGGGTCTTGGTGTGCCTTTGCTCTCATGCTTTGTTATAACTTGCCACGCTCAGCTAAAGCCTGCCTACACAAAACAGAGCACCCTGTCTATTTCTGTCATCAAGCTTGCTTCAGTTCTTAAACTCTGAGTCTCCTCAGGTAAAATCTCAAACAGCACCCACACACAGTGGAACTCTCGTGTATATCACTTCTCAAGTCCTCTCATGCATTTACGTGTCCGATGCTCGCTCTCGTCCGGGTGTTAAATCACTCATTAGGATTTCACGAATCGTGCAGTGTTCCATTAGATTTAACATTAGCCATCTTGTAGCACATCAGCCCCGCATCTATTTATGTGGTTGATGAGTGCAGCTGGAGGTATGTGTCTCTGTAAATGGCCTCATCGTCTTCCATCCTATCGATCGGATTCATTGATCTGATGCAACGTGAGAGGAGACATGCGACGAGCTAGTGTCCAGCGTAACTCGAAACCTGAGGTTTGCCTCTGAGCTCCCTCTCTCTGAGGTACACAAAACATTATTCAAATAAAACCGCTGCACGCAGAAGACAAATGAAGGTCATTAGAGGCAGGGGAACATGTTTTTCATTCTACAGTATGCGCTTGCGTTTAGAGGAACGTGATGAAATGGCTTGTTAGAGCCCTGGAAAAAATGCAAATCTTGCTCAGACGAATGGAGACAAACTATCTAACTTGTTCCTTTTATGTGGACTTCGATTTGCAACTACAGTGATGCTGCATGAATATTTTACTGTAAAAAAAAAATTGCGTTGTTTACTGACGTAAGGTTTTGTGAACTGTGTGAATCAAGCTGCAGTTTCTAATTTCTGGTTCACAAAACAAGTCCGTTGCTGACGTTTGTTTTATCTGAGGGGTACAAAATAAGGATGCATATTGCCATTATGAGACTTATATTGTAAATATGAAGTCAAACGATAGTTCATTCAAATCCTAACTGGATACACTCTTATCTGCGTTATAGAAATAAAAGGTACCTACATGTGCCTTTTATTGACAATAGGATTGAGTTTTGACCTCTCCAATCCGGTTGCCTGAGTCACGCCACATGATGAGTTGTTATAGATCATCAGTTTGATTTTCTCAGAAGTTATTTCCATTCACATTTTTTTTCTTAACTGTTACAACCCCTCAGCAACTGAGCTCTGATGCATGAAGCTCAAATAATTTCATATCAGTTTAAAGTCAGTTAGTAACAATTTGGTATCTACATTTTAAAGTGCCTGACATGAATTGTCACCTGTTTTAGATGTTATTATTCCATTCTAAAGGGAGATATAAATTATCAAACCATTTACATGTGATAGTAGTACCTGCTAAATTTGTTTTACCTTGTTATATAAATTGGTCTGACCTAATCTTCTAGTGCCCTTCTTTGTTTATACTAATATTTTTTATCATTATTTTGGGCAAAATGGACTGGGTGTTTGAGTTAGTGATGGGGGTTTAGTGAAATTTGAGTAACATTAGAAGACAGTAGATGCCAATTTTAAAACTATGAAACAACCTTGTGCTTTATTGTATTGTATTTATTGTTTAAATAATTAGTACATTTAAGGCATGCAATAGCAACTAATGAACCTCCATCATAGATACGTATGAGCTTGATTACTGATAAAAAAAAAAGCTCTAATGTGTTCTATTAATGTGTCAACAGCCTAAAATTAAGAGAGAAAATGTGTAAGGATACTGGAGACCTGTCCTCTAGTATATGTCATAGGTACCATTGGACATCTTGTAAATTATCACGATGGGCACGCCAGGCCTTTTTAGGATCCTAGTCCATCCCTGCAGGTGTGTAAAGCTAACAGGGTGAAGAAGAATTGAATGTTCCAAACAGTTCAAGGTTCTAGTGCAGGTAGCTGAGCGGAATGATGACGTTTTGCTCAGATATCTGATTTTGTTATAAATTCACACTGCATCGGAAGAAAATGAATCAGAAGAAAAGCAGTTTTGAGGATGCAAGTTTGTTGAAATGGAAAGCAATAACTGTTTTGATTCTTGGTACATCTGCAACTCAGCAGAGGCTAAAAACCCATCAAGGTGGTTTTGGATGGAATGTGACCGCATTTTGCCAAAAATGATCTGTCCCTGAAATACAATAACTCAGTCTGATTTTATCTTACAGGGGTTTACTAAAAGACACAGCTAATAAACGATGTGTAATAGTGCTTTGTTTTAGATTTAAAAAAATCACAAACAGAAATGTTTTCACTGAACACTTAAGAGTTGAGGTTTTAATAACTTGCCATGCTATGATGTTTTTCTTTTTACACTTTGGTTTCCACCTGGTGTTCCCCAAATTGCATGATGTTTCTCCATCTGATAGTCAAGGGGACGTTGTTATTTCTCGCTCTAAAATGCATGAACACAGATGTTGGATGTTTTCTAAAAGCTGAATCATGTCAATGGATTCATGTAGACATACTTTAAAAATGTAACACATTGTGATGATGAACACACCGAAGGCTTATACTTGCTATTGTTTGAGTAGCAAGTTAAATGGAAGTAGAGCGCTTCAAGGATATTCAGCAAGTATAATATCACCATCTTGAACTTTAACACATATTTGATTTTAAATTGATGTTAGCTGATTTTTTTCCCACCCTGAATACCATTCACTCTCTTTTTTTAGATATTCCCTACAACTTGATATCTGCTGGTATGTCTTATAGCTATTTAAACATATATACCGCATCCCTCTCTGTATGTCAGATTGCACTAAAACTGGGATATCATGCCAAGTGAAAAATATTTATTTTATTTTTTTTATATTAACATTTATGCATTTGGCAGACTCTTTTGTCCAAAGCGGCTTACATTAGGGGTGATACTATTTTTCTAACTCTGGTTGTTCACACTAAAAGTTGTATCAGCTGATGCATCAACCATACGATGATTTAAAAAAAAAATGTAATTAAGATTGTAAGTGTTCCTTGAAGAGAAGAGATTAAGTCACACAAAAATAAGCAGCGTTAGACCGAACCACTTTCTTTATCATGTTATCAACTCAGCAAGATATGTATGCTGTGTCCTTTTGTGTCTGAACATGCTCCTGGTTATTGGGTGCAGACATGGATGTCCACCATAATTCATATTTTTCAATTCCAGTGAGTACTGCAGACATTATTGTGTGTATATATTATTATTATTATTATTATTGCATTGCTCAGGTCCTTTTGCTCTTCAATGCACAGAAGAGTGCATAATTGTGTCTTCCCATTGAGTGAGGTTAAAATAAATGATCAAATGATGATAGAAAAGACAGAATAGGATGTGTGAGCCAATTAATCTTTACTCATTTACTCATTTACTCTTTACTCAAAAATTAATCATTTGTAAAATAAATTCTGGATCTTTCTGCCAGTAAAAACACCGTCTCCTCCGAGACCTAAGCTGAAGATGACCTTCTGGGCCCATGACTAGGGGTGGGCGATATGGCCCTTAAATAACATGCTAAACACTATTTAGTGTTGCACTATTTTTGGGAATTATGGCAATAACAGTATGAAACTATTTTTGGATGGCAAAATGATCAATACAACTAATTTATCACTTTTAAGAAAATACAACTGCACACAGTAAGTGCCGTTAATTTGAATAAAACACACACATTGGACCTTATAATATACAATATATAATAAAACGGAACACAGTAACATAATAAAAAAAAGTTTCCCCTTAAATTTTCTGTTAAATATCAAATCATTATCTTCCCAAGGAAATTATATGGTTTCCCACTGTGTGATTGAGTTTTAGTGAAAGTAACTAACAATATTGCTATAATAATAAGTTTTAATGTTTGATGATTTTATTTATTTTTTATTTTTATTTTTTTTGTTTAGCAGGAATGTTCCCTGATAACTTGCAGTATAAGTACTATAGTACCCATAATGCTTAGCGTCACAGTTGTTGCTCACGTTATTGATGCCTTATTTCAGTCATAGATTTAGTGAATCATGAATATGCAAGCATGTGATCATGAACAAATAAAGTAATATAAACTCCTACATTCTGACACCCAGTTGGTCAATGTTGGATGAAAGAGATCAACATTGAGAAATCCTTACTTTACACAGTTTAATTAATCATATACAAATTAGACATCTTATTATAAAAATAACTATGATGTAATGATCAAATTCAATGAAGGTTTAATTTAAATTTTTAAATGCTTACAGCAAACACTGAACACTCAAACACTCGCAACTCCCAGATCAACCACGCTCGTCATGAATATAACATAAAACTAATGAATTCCAAAGGTAACCACATCTACATTCAAATATTTTATTATATTTTCTGTTAATTTACCATGCTATAAATACATATCAAGGCACAAAAGTACTTTAAATTGACATACTTTTTCATTTATGTGCATACTGTATATAAACTCAAATATTTCAGACCCTAATTAAATAGTTATTTTTTGTTGTATTAACATTTATTTGTGTTATATTGTATAAACAAGGATTGTTACATAACATTTTGTAAGAGCATAATTTTTTTTGTGCTTAATGAGATGAAAAAATGCTACAAAGGGAGAGGCATGTGCAGACCCGGCAGGGATTCCAGAACTGTGCGCTATAGTGGAGAAACAGAGGAAAGGAAGTGAAGTGTGATTCAAGTGGGAAACTGCATTGGGCTCGGTGCAGGTAGTGCATAAAAGGTGATGATCACACTCCATATGTTCCATTAGTTAGAGCCCTTTGTAGGAGGAGATGGGGATTATGGAAATTTCATTTTCTTCAGAGTTGCAGCATCGTTGTTTAAAGTTTCATTTGATATTGAAGAGAAAAAGCAAAGCTCTTTTTAGTAGTCATAATATATATGTCTCAAGTCAAGAAGATACAAATAGATATAATATACAAGAAATATATCTGATATGAGAAGTAAAAAAAAAAAAATAATTCAGAAAGTTTTGTTTTTCCTGACGAAATAGACTATCTAAAACAAAACATCCGACACACAAAATGTGTTACATTCTCTTGTCTTTGTTTTTGTAATCTCCATCCATTTACTGTGAGGTTGCAAATAATTGGCAGAATATTGTGATTTCATCTATGTTTCTTAAAGATCATCTTACTTCAGCTTTTGGAAATTTAGAGTGTAGAGTTTTGCTAAGAACTCACGATCCTCACATCCCTCCTGCTATTTACGACCCCTCATTTAGACTTCTCTTGAGAAGAGTTGTGGATAAGAATATTCCACCACAAAAGTTTCAAAGTGACCTAAGCACACTTGAATGTTCTGCTTTTATATGTATTTTCGGTGTCACCCCAGGGAGAAGAAGCTGCAAAGACGGGCGCAACGGATGCTTGGCTGGCTAAAATTACTTTTTCAATAAAACCTGATTTGATTTTACTTCTAAAAGCTGACTTTTTATAAACCAAATTATTGTTATTCAACAAAAACAGCTCTACAATAAAACATAGATCAAATCATATCAGTGATTCTATGTGTATCGGCTGATGAGCAAATAGTTGTATGGTTTATAATGGATCAGTTAGCATTACAATTTAATTAGATACCCCCATAAACACCATCTTATTTCAAGTGCCTGAGCGTAATGATGTTGCTCTGTTTCAGATTAGTCTGGAACTTTCCCTTCCACTGGGAAAGGAAAGAAATAAGGTTGCTCCTCAATTCAAGGCACATTTGTGTAATAAGATCCTTGTTACTAGATTGAGGCATAACTCTCATTTTAAGATGCAATAATGAGCAATCGGACAGATTCAGGAGGGTTATGAGAGTATAAATGCCAGGACAAAGCAATGAAGTCTGCCTGGATGTCACATTAACCGCTGCTCCAACAATGGAGAGGGCATCCAGGGATCTGTTTCACCCACTGCCTTCTGCATCACTTACTTCAGACACCCTCGAGGTTTAAATAATGCTGGTTTTGTAGGAGTTTGGATTACCGAGTGAGGAAATGTTTATCATTGTTCATTCATGGTACTGGGATCTAAATTTTTTTTTTGTAGCATTTTTTTAATATAAATTTAGAATTGAGTATGTTTTACTTTCTGGTAAAAAAGTAAAAAAAAAAAATAAATAAGGATTTTCATTAATAGGCTGAAAAGGAAATGAAAACTAAAAAGTCTGTTTGCAAAGTGCTATTGCGTAGGGGAACCAGTTATTTGAATTCAATTAAGATAACGACCCTAAAATAGTGTTTTTATAGAATTAAAGTTTACAGATATTATGTATACTTTCATAGCCTGCATATTTGAACTAAATACAAAGAAACTTTAAATGGAAACATTACTCTATATTTATTTATTTTGCTGTCATTTTTTTCAGTGTAGAGTACATTGTAAAGTTCTATGATGTTTTTTTAATTTTTATTTATTACAATTAAGCAGTTCTATTTTGTTTTCCGGAAATGTAGCACACGTACACGCTATATTTGTGTGAACTTAAAAAAAAAAAAAACTCAATTAGAATCGGCCAATTTAGTGTAAAAAAATCAGTATTTGTGTATTACTGCTTAAAACTAAATACTTTTGACTTGCTTGTTATTTTTACTGTAGTTGTCATGCTCTGACTGTCCAATACTCCTTTCTGAATCTATTAAATATCTAATTATTTTTCTCTAACAATTTAAACTCACAAAAAATTGGGATCACTTCAGCTTAAGTTATAATACACAAAATTTGGGTTCAATGTCTTGCTAATTAATGAATGCACGTGAACTCTTGAACCATGAATATTTTTTGTGCTAGCAACCATGTTTTTATTTCCTACAGCATTCATCGATCTATTCCTTAAGGGTTGACCTGACTTGTACAAATGTCAAAGGTTTATTACACTAATTTGCAATGCAATAAAGTATACAAAAACAAATATTTAAACTGAACACAAATTAAAATCTGCTGAAGAATCTGCATGTTAGCAATTATTGAACTTATAATCACTTTCTAGCAGATAACAAAAATAACATCTAATATCTAGCTATTGTCACTCACATCACTTCTCATTAATAAAAAATGTGACACAAAACTTTGTACTGACATTCAACCAAGACCTTGTTTTCCTCAGAGATATTTTTTTACAGAATGAAGACTGGCAGAAATCAATTTCCATACCGCTTCCTATTCTGAAAAGACATGACCCGTGTCCTTGGGGAATCCACTGGTCAAAAAGGTGTCAGTCAAGTTGCAAAATGTATTGGTATCATTTTAAGCTGTCGCTCTTCAATGACAGCATCCATCATACTAAACAATGCTGTAAAACTACTGAGATGAAAGTATGAGCAAAAGCCTCCGTCTCAAAGATTGCGATGTCAAGTCTCTGATGCCAATGGGCTTCACATGTTGTCAAGGACCTTTCAAAGCACTTAGCATTTCATTAATCTCTACTTTGTGTCAAAGTGTTTAATAGATCTTTTAAGAAAATCAAGACAGCCTGAAAAGCCTGAAAATGTATAAGAACAAACTAATTGCTTGGAAATTGAAATCTTATTTAGACTGACATATACACAAAGTTATTTTATTATCGCTTGCATTTGTGTTACTTGTGTGAGATTTCTGATATGTACATAGTATGGCATGAAAAACCAATGTCTTAAAAACAATAAAAATGGGTTGCTACATAAACCACACAGTGAACATGGTCTATTGCCATGAGTTGTGTAACTTTTAACTTTAACATATTTGATTCTGGACAAACAGAATCAAACGCAATGAGGACATCTTAGATACAACCAAAACTATATTACTACAGTATGTAAAACGCTCTAAAAGTAACTAAAGTACAGTAACTAAAATGTTCATTATTAAACATATCATATCTAAAGGGATTTGTCTGAGTATGGGACCAGTCGCTGTTGCTTATGATCCATATGTGCAGACACAGTGCTAGCAGCAGTTCAAGGGTTAAAGAAGAAAAACAAAGTCAGTATTCAACATTGACATTCCAGAATGAAAAATAATTATGTTTACTCACCATCTCGTCTTTTTAAATATGATCGCTATGGCTTAATCTACTCACAGAATAAACTACAGTAGACCACACCAATAAAGATTTTATCTCCCTAAATAAAACATCCCATCGGGGCGTTTCCTTAAAAAGGGTGATACACACAGTTGTTGCAGTGGAGATGAAGAAGGTGCAAGTAAGTCATTACCCGACTGGCAATGTAGTGTGTGTTACCCAGACACTGCCGCTACTGTCTCTCGCCCAACTGCTGTCACATTTCAGCCCACTCTGTCATCTCCTCCCTAAAGCAGATAGTCCAGCCCCCCTGGCACCCGCTCTCCAATGGACCCTACTCAAAGCATTCTCTTTCACTCTTAATTCTTTCGACTGGGGGTACCCAGTCAAGCTTTCTCAATCCGGCTCATCTTGGTCTACGTGTGTTACAGTAGTTTCATTTTCAATGCATTTAAAATCTGGAAAACTAATAAAAATTCTGTTCACAAATCACCCAAAAACTCTGCAGATTCCATCTGGCCCTAAATAATTTAAAACAACTATGTTTTTGACCTCATCACAGATGATTAATGATGTTGAACTACTAAAATACAACAGAAAAAAACATGTTTTTGAGGCCTCAGTACTGACCTGTTCACACCGGGCGCTAATCATGCGGAAAGCACAAGGGATTTACTTATTAAATCGTTGGAAAGATGAGGTCCTGTATTCCATGGGGCATAACAAAGTCTTTTTTGGAGTATGCAAAATTATGCAACGTTTCTTTAAAATGTTTGTTCTTTAACAAATTTTGTTAGACAGGGCAGAATGATCACCCTGACCTGGTCGTGGAGACACTATGATGTTGTCCTACAGGGGTGTTTCCTCCAGGGCTCACTGCTAGCTTAATCGCCACGTAGCTGTTTTTGGATATGAAGTTTTATGACAGGAATATTGAAGGATCTGTCTTGGAAGAATATTATTGAGGATGTCAAGTAATTATTTGTTCATGTGGAAAATGATTATACACTACTCTGTGTGCTATATTATTAATGTTTGGGACTTAAGATATCCTTTCAGGTAATTGTTTTTTGTTTTGTTTTTTCTCCTCACCTTTTGCAGCTGCCTCATTAAAAAAATGGTTCATGTGCTTGCCTCAGTTTGTAGCATTGCAGCAGAAAGTGGTTCTCTTTCCTCTCATTTTAAAGAGTAGTAATGAGCCATGGGAAGGATTCAGGAGGGTTATGAGCATCTTAATGCTTTTTTCCCGACTGAGACATTAACAGCATTAGCAGAAGCAGCACCAGAATGAGTTTTCCATCTGAGTTCATGTGACATTTTCAAGTCCCATATTCTGGATGCCCATTAAAAACACATGAGATTTTAGGAGCACTTGTACACTTGTACTTGCACTTTTACAAACTACGCTGTTTTTGTTATTGTTAGATTTTACCATCAGATCTAACATGACATGTACTTTACAACAATTTAAACTGAGATTTTATTTATTAATCATTTCACTTTTTTGTGAATCCGCTTTACAAAACAGATTAAGAAATACAAACTGGGGTCAAAGTATTTAAAGGAAAGTTGTGACGACTTTAGTGAATGATAATTTTTAATGCAACTGATTTAAATGCTCTAGATAACCAGATGATGCAACAGATGTTGGATTGTTTTTACAAACAAGAATACTCTGATTAAAAGTAACCAGACATGAGCGCAACATAGTAACAGTGCTCAGAATGTCTCTACATGGAAGGCTCTTGATTGGTAGGTGACAGTGAGAAATCCTGCAGTTCATTAAGCTACACAGCCTAAAAAAATTCACATCACAAACATACTGATGAGAAAGAATGAATGACACCAAGCATATCATATCATGTTTTTATAGCTAATAAAGTTTCCCAGCTAATTTAACATAATGGCACATCCTGAGTTGCATCGCTAATGGGTTCAGTTTCATCAATTGACTACAAAGCAACGGATTCTTTTGAAGCAGTTTCTTCACTAACACATGCAAACATGACTCATGTGAAATGTTGGGACAGTTCTTGTGAACTCCGTGTGCTCTCTCTTTTCAGAGGCTCCTCCTGCCTGTTTGAAACAGTGGTTTGAATTTTGGATTCATAGATGGAAAGCTGAAGCCATCAATTATAGATTGGGAGCCAGGGATGAAACGGTGGCTTTGAGATGAGGGTGGAAAGAGGAGAGAACACAGGGAATTCGGGATGGTGGCCGGTCACTAGGTATCAAATATTGAGCGGAGGGAAGTGGAGGGATATTTTACTCAGATTTGGCTGTGATTCTGGATGCAGTGGGGTTTTTTTAGTGTATTTTTTTGTGTGTGGTGTAGGTTTTTTTAGTTGGGTTGCGTTGTGGAAGTGTTGAGTCACAGTTTTTTTTTTCATAAAAATGAACTGTTATGTTTTGGTTAATCCACTTTGTTGGTAAAGACAGCCCAGAAGGGGGTTTGCAACCCCACTAGTTTATCATAACTACCTTATGTTACGACCCAAAATTGTGATGGCAGCTAGGTCAGGGTGTAACAAAAAGGTGGAAAAACAGAAATGAAAACTGAAAGCAATAGGGCAAATCATAACTTTTCCAAAACAAATGTGGTGTATTTATAATAACATTAATAAAAATAGTGCAAACAATATAATGCAAATAAAACATGAACTAACTACAGGTTTGATAATGGCCACCAAAAATATAACTTTAATTAAACTTATTGAGAGGTGCTCAACTAAATTACACTGACTTGAAAATTAGTACAATAAGCAGATCTGGCACACACCACTAAACTAGTGTGTATAACAGAGAATAAACATCAACATTGTTGTGTTTTGATGCAGACATGCATCAAAAAGATATTTTTAGTCATCTTTTTTCATGGCTAACTTGTTGCAAGTGGGTCAGATAGATGTGGTGACATTTTCAAGCTCAGAAAAAGTATGCTATGCAAAACGACATGGAATTGGTTGTTTGTCATGTCAGTCAAGCTGCCTCAAAGGTGGATCTTGACCAAAAAAAGCAACCAAAATACCCTGATCTTCCTTGAAGGTCTGTCTCTGTGAGACTACTGAGACCCTGGCATTCAGATATGTTGTGGATCTGTCGGTGACGAAAACGGGAGAATGTCGAAATGCAAACATGGACCAACCAAGACAAAAAGAATTCAGAACAGGACCAAAACATTTTAACCAAACACAAACAGCAATGAGCAAAGGACTCATCAAATTCCTCACTTTTGAATTGCTGGGTGATCCTTTTAATCTCCAGCTGCCACCACTGATTCGCAAACAAGCAATGCAGTCTGCCTCTGTGATGGTGATCGTCACCCGTAAGGACTAATCAGGGTACAGCGGGAGCCTGCATGGGGCACTAGTAGAGAGCAGGTGTCAGACAAAGAAAAAAAGAAGCACATAACGATGCAAAAACAGACTAGGGCTGTAACACCCTATCAAAAGTGACCCCAGAAAAAGAGCTGATGGATGAACTATAACGTTACTTTTCTCAGCCATATGCTGCGGGCTCTCTTGCTGCCTGCAATGTCTGTAACAACTGTTATGGATTTGCTATCAGGATTTTTGGCATCTATGATTGTGTGAAGATGCATCTGGAGCAATGGTGATTTGACACGGGTACATTTTAATTTAAACCACTTAAGTTCTTTTAACACCACATCAATGTCAGAAGATCTGATATAACATTTTTATAGAATTTGCTTTTATGAGCAGAAATTCTATAAATCTGCTCTTGGATTTGTGAGGTTTTCTGGATTAACTTTCACTTTTTGCCAGATCCTCTTTGAGAATGTAAAATCATGTAGAAGAATTAAAAAACAGACTTATAACAATGCTTCTTGTCGATTGTTTGACATTTTTTTATCATCGTGGTATATAAGAATGGACCTACTTTGTTGGTCAAATTTGCATTTAGCATGTGGAGAAAATGCCAAAGAAGAATATATTTAAATTAATGAGTATTATTCTTGTCATGTTTATCTTGACATTTAGTCTATTTAGTCTATGTGGATGCTGTGCAGCATACAGTTGTTTGTTCCATCTAAATGCACGTTCCCATCATAATTGAAAAGTTTATTTTATAAGTTATTTTTAAAATAATAAAGTGTTTGTTTTTAAAGAAGATGAAGAATTCTGTTTTGAAAACATCTTTTTTAGGGGCCTCAGTTCACAGTCATTATACAGCTTTCAATTCACTTATACTCTTAAACGGTTAAAAATGCTGATTTCTTTTTGATGAGCTCTGATTCAGCCTTTTACAGACATGCATACTCTAAATTTAATGAAACCCTGAAATTATTACGTTGAAGCATTTTGCTACAGACAAAAAAAGGATTGTTCGGGAACAGAACAAATTAATTAGTCCCATCAGGACTTCCCCTGCTGTTATGATTTGATAGATAAGACACAATATTGTCATACACCAGTGGTTTGTGTGGATAACTGGCTTTTCTTGAAAGCAAATTAATTTAAGTTTTCCATTACCCATTTGTCTAAATCATTCTAGTTAGTACGCTAAGTGTTGGACTACATGTGATCACAAAAGCAGTAAAGATTGTCTATGACCTCAGCATCAGAATAAGACGTTTTTGTGCTTTTACTGAACAGTTGTTTACTTGCATCAGTCTGTGTGTCTTACATACTTTCAGAAATATTTTGGTCCTGTTTGGATGCTTTATAAAAATTTCAATAATCAGCCTTCAGTCTGGAATATTTAGTTTTAGACTAGCAGAGATAGCGGACTGTGCAGTGTAAGGCACGGCCAGCTTATCTCTCTGTGAGATAGAGACTGGCTCATTCAGAGCTGTGGAACACAGTCAGGCAAGCTGATAGACAGTCTGATGCTCCTTCCGGCTTCAGATGAGCTTTTACCATCTCATCAGAGCAAGACCTGCTTACGTACATCTTCACACCCGTCTTCAAATATCGGGGTGTTAAAATGTGCTTTTTCCGGCGAATTGATGCATTAATGATCTGCAAAGCTAAAAATGTGTTCAGATCCAGAAGTGAAAGACACTGTGACTTTTATATCAAGAGATTATCATAGTTCAAGTTTGGCCCTTTTTTTTTTTTTTTTTTTTTGTAGAGAAAAATCCAGACGTGCTGTATTCATTTCTGGGATAACATTTCATACTCTCTTAGATGTATAAGAAGAATCAATGTCTATCGAGTCATTTGAAAATGACTAAATATTTTATTATGCGCTAAAAGCCATAACTGAAATGTTATAATGTGGAAAGAAATTGATAAACTGCCCTTAGATTATTTTAGAGTTGTCTGTATCACTGAATAAAGACAAGTAAAAAAATGAAATTTTCTTTAAACTGGTAGTTTCCATCTAAAGTAGGGACTTAAAAATAATGTGCAGGGACTTCGCTTCTGTGGGGATCAGTCCAAACCAACTAACATTTTGGAATCCCTTTTTTATTAAGGAACCAAATGTAGTGTCTCACAAATATAAATATATGTAAGTATTTTCTGCTAGACTGTAAACATTTAGCATTTTTGAACTAGTTTATATAATGACATTTCCACACAAATAAAAATCCACAAATTATGGAATGTCTAACAGCAAGGATGAACTTTATGAACTCTTCTTCTGTACCATATGCTCTAGCTCTTCCCTTAGCAGCTTAGTTGGACCCAGTCTGCTTGATTCAGAACCCCTGCTGACACCCTTACCCGAAGATTGTTTAGCTGTGATGGGCTTATATTTGTTGAGTCACTACAAGTCAAGGCAAGAAAGGAGAATGAATGGTGATCTCATGGATAGACTGAGGTGCAGTAGACCCTGGTTTTTAAGGTTTATGGAAATGTGGGCTAAGATGCAGACGTGTTACTTGCTGGAGAGCTGTGTATTCATCTCACTCCCTCCGCAGCTTGAGCTCCTTCAGCTCAGAAGGTTGAGCTTGTTAGGGTAAGTTCTTGAAGACAATCATTTCTAGTGATTAAGAAGTCGTGCGTACAAAGCTTTGCACTTATTTTGTATCGGGAAGAGTCCTTTTGTGACACTTTCAGTATTTCTAAAGCTACAATTATTTAAGATTTTGCTGTTGTGAATTTTATTTAGTACAATTTAAATGTGTAATCTAATTTATGATTGAATGTTTGAAAATGTTTTACAATTAAAAATAAAAAAACATCGCAAAAACTCTAACTATTCTACTAATCTATATTTCCTCTTTACTAGAAACACATCTAAGTATTCATTAATTATTTTATAGTGATCTTGAATTAATTTTTTTAGTGAACAACGAGAGGCTTGTTGTATAAATCGACCATTGGAAACAGATTGTGACACTCTTGTCCTGTTCATTAAAATGGCTAGAATCGGTTATTAGTTACAAATTCATTTTGAATCTTGTTAGATTATATTGTCTCTTCTCTATTAAAGATCTTTGACTACACATCACTGTTAAGTTATTGGAAGGGCTTTTGACAGAATTTGAATGGGTGTTATTTGGGGTTTTAATAGGAATCAAACAATGACTAGTTTGCAAACCTTCCATAACAGGACAGTCAAGCACAAACAAAGCGTCTCGACTCAAGACTCTGACTCTGACACTTTATTGTATTTTTTTGTCCATGCTTTTTTTTTTTTTAAATATGTTCAATTTGCTGTCAATGTAGTACTGTAGCACTTATCCTGTTTTAACTGGTGCACTCCTCCGTACCACAGCAAGTTCAGATTCTGAGTGAAGGTTGGAGTATGAAAAACAAAACAGGGATTAGTTATCAGCGTATTAATAGACATAACCTAAAAGAGTCTCTACAGGAGTGCTTTTACAAAAAAGGATTGAAGTTTTATGAAGTGGGGGAGCTGGACCAATCATTTTAAAGCGTAACCACTATTACACTCATTGATGAACAAACTTTAGGTGACTTGGGTTTGTTCAGATGAAAGTTTCTTGAACATGGGACATTATGAACGCAAATGCATAATATATTTCCTGCAAAAACTGCTAATGCTTGATTTCAATTTCAAAGGAGATGATTATAAATGCAAATCAGATGAAGTCTTTGAGTCGTTTGTTTATGCTACGATGCAGATTTTTTTTCGTTCTTTTGCTCTTCTTTTGTAAACTTTTTGCATCATGTTTGTTTCTCTTGCTAAAACAAACATGAATATGAATGCTGACATGACCTGGAATACTGTTGCCAGACTTCTGCTGGAGAATTTACCAGGAAACATAGAAAATGCATTTCCTGTTTGCACGTTGCATAAGAAAACATGAATCGGTGTTGCACATAAATTAATTCACAGAAAAAAATCAGCAGTTCTATCTTTCCAATTATGGGTACTGGGTGAGTCAGATTTGTGGGTAGAAGTATGTTATCAGAATGATTTTTGTTAAATAACTTAAGTGATTTAAACTAATGTTTAAATGTATTTATTTTTTTCTACAGTTCCTGCGCAGATAGTAAATGTATCCAAAGACGTGACAGTGAATGAAGGCAGTAACGTAAGCCTCATGTGTCTGGCCATCGGACGACCTGAACCCAGCATTTTTTGGAATTTTCATTCTTCTAAAGGTAAGCTTGCTTTTATATCCTTAACTTCTGTTTCATTCATCAATGCTGTGAAATCCAAATAAATGGAACAGGAATGGGTTATTAATGAAGCACTCAACAGAAACGAGCATTCCTGTATAAGAGATTTAATCATTCGTATACCATGGTGGTTGTTAAATCACAGTGTACAAAATGTTCTATTTTACCTTGCTTTTACTGGGAATCAGACTCATAACCTTGGATTTGATAAACCTTGCTCTACTGGCTACAGAACATTAACAATTCAAAATCTTTATGCACATAAATAACAGCTAAGATTAGGTGACTTATTATTAGTTTATATTGACTCAGTACAGATACCCTTGACATGACATGATTCTGATTTGGCTGTAAATGTGCTGTCTAGCTCAAGTTACTGTAGGTTGGTGTGCAGTTTGAACATGGATTTAGTCCTGTCCTTGTAGCACTGTCAATGTTTTTGTTGAAAATATGCTTTTTTCAATCTGTCTGCCTCAAAACACTATAGTTTTGATGTTTATTTGAATCAACACATGTGATCATCTCTTTGACTTATTTGACATCTCTTCGCTTGATTTATTTAAGCATTTTGAATGACATGTTTTCTTTTTATATTCCAACTCCTATATATATATATATATATTTGTTATTCCAACTAACAAAGCAGCCTGATAATCACAAACTTATTGAACAGAAAGTAAGAAAGAAAGAAAGTAAAAGAATGATGAGGAAGGAAGGACAGAAAAAAATGTAAAGGTAGGAAAGAATGAAAAGGAAGGACAGAAAGAAAGGAAGAAAGAATGAAAAGGAATGGGAAGGACTGAAGGAAAGAAAGAAATCTCATATCAAGATCACTCATACTCATGGAATGATTTGATGAAGCTGAATTATTACTGTATCTTTTGAGAGATGACCTCATTTTGGCATTCAAATAACTTAAATTCTGAAACATTTTCATTCCGAAAACAGCTCATATGTTAATATCTCATCCTCTATTCACCGACAGCCTCTAGCTCTGTAACAGAAAACTCTTCATTTCCCTTCATGATTAGATATTTAGAAATATGTCACAATTCTGTTCAAGAAAGTAAATCTGGGACAACTTTTCTGAAGTGCTTTTAGATGAGTTCAAAAAAGTCAAGCTAAGAGAAAGTCCCACTCGTTTACTACAAATTGATGTCCCTCAGCGGTACCGGACTTCCAGGGCCAAGCAGAATTGTAACTGAAGCGTTACAATAGGAAGCTTCGCTGTACATGAGTCTGGAGAGATCCAGGCTGAGAAATCACTTTTCAGAGGAAGCAATAGAAAAAGAAAAAAGAAAGCCTGTGTGCCGCGTGTCTGTTAATGTCAGCCAGCTAGCTGGAATGGGACGCTATCTGTGTTGACATTTATGTGTAAAGTCTAATGAAAGAACGAGTCTGTGAAGGATGATTCTCACTGTTCCTCCACTGTTCCCTTTACAGTGAAATTAAAAAGATAGGCATTAATGTTCCTGAATTGGCTTGTTGACACCAATATTTAAAATGTATTCAATCATAAAGATAAAGTTTATGATCTAGATATAGAGTTTATGAGATAAATGATGCATACTTTTCCAGGAAACTTTAATCTAGAGTCAGATTTTTAATATTCACTCATCTGCGTTCCCCATCAGAGCAGATGTTCTATGTTTAAATGATGGCAGCTTGAGGTGTTAACATTGATTTAGCAATCTATCCCTACTTGTATTTAGATTACTTTTACATCTTTGTTTTGGTCAATTTGGTTCGGATCAAGTGAAACACCCGTTACATTGCTAAGAATTTAGTCGAAGCAAAACAAGATAAGGGCATGTGACGAGGCATCCAAAACATTCTTTTGTCTGATACATCACTAAACAACTTTACCAAATGTCTTTTTGATTCGTTAGAATTAATAAGAGGAAATAGACAAACAGAAATTAGACAACAACAGGCTAACCCATCTTATAACCATCAAAATAGTTTTTTTGAAGAATGTAAGCAAAGAAAATCTGTAGTTTATTTGAAAAAATTAAAAGTGGTATTATCTGTGAGCAAGCAGACTTTAAACAAACAAAGCTGACGACGGTGGCTTAATTAGCACATGATTAGTTTTTGTTTGTTTGAATGATGTCTTACAAACCCTTGAAGCACTTAACTGTAAAGGTAAACTTAAAAAAAGTAAAAAGTAAAAAAAAAAAAAAAAGATTTATTAGTACAGTTTTTCTCCATTTTCTCCATGTTTAATTTGGCCAATAGTCATTTTACTTTCCAAATGTTTTGTAAACGTCTCAATCATGTAAAACAAAAGATTTGCATAATGCAAAATGGCTGATTTTTTTTGTGTAGGAGCCATTTTTGGGTGCTTGAGTGTGTTTTAGGCTGTCACCAAGGGGGGCAGTATTTTTTTATTTAACAGGTTTTCCAATCACTTTGTTTGGTTTGAGGAAAAACATTCAATTTCAACCGCAAACACATTCACTGACAGAAAGACAATAATACTCACATACGTTCAGTCTCATTTTTGTTACCATCTACAATGAGCTGAAAACATTCAAATAAACAACAAACAAACAGCTTATAACAAGCTTCTTTGTGTGCATAAATCCTAAAGCCAATAAAAAGGCTGCTTCACTGTATTTAATGATATATGTTACTTAAAAATAAAATCACTGAAACCTTAATGCATTCTAACCAGCAATTGAAACAAAACATTGATGCAACAAAATCATGCCTAAATCTCAAATGTTTGCACCTTGTTCAATTCAAATTAAAGAGTCTAGATTTAAATTGAGATAAAACATAACTCTCAGAAACACCATTAAAACGTTGTATGTAAAGGTTTAAAAACAACGCTTCATGTGTCCACAAATAAACATGTTAAGCTAGTTTTTAAGGTGATTTTGTTGTAATCTCTGACTTTAGTTCAGTGTCACAAATGATCATTTTAAGTCTCTGCTGAAAAACATGCTGAAACGTTTCCTTTTCTAATTTTTTTATTAATTATATTTCTTTATTTTTGTTTTTCAAACTACATTTCAAATTAAATTCACACAGATGCTATTTTTGGTTCCTAGAACATATTAGAATGCTGGTCTATATTAAAATGACCTTTTCTTCCTACAAAGAAGCTTTTTAAGGCATTGGAAATGCTCCACTGTTGTAAAATGTTTCTAATGGCACCATAAATATCAGCACAGAAACATTATATTTAGGAAAATTTGCAGAGAGACTAAAGTTATAAATACTGATTAATGTGATTAATTAATGAAAGTGACATTTAGAAGGTCTTTCTCAATTGCTGTGCAATAATTAAGAGCTTAACAGAGCATAAGCACATATCTGACCAGCTCTGAAAGACAAGAGAAAACTAATCAGTTTACTGTCGAATACGATGCCTGTTTTAATCCTGGCGAATGTATGTAGGGGTGTTACACTTGTTAAGATAATCTCACAAATTAGCATTTAAAATGGAACCGCAGCTTCTACACATACTGCACATTGCATTGCCTTTGAGTCCTTAGTTTGCTTCATTGGTTTGGAAATCAAACAAGCCACTGGAAAATTGCTATTGACAAAGATTGGCTTCAAAACAGAGAAACTAAGATGTCAATACTTGAAAGGTGGCTGCATGCCTCAGAGGGTGTATGTTTTCTTGGAAACAGAAAATAGATTTGAGAAAAGTGGTTTTAAGAATGTCTTTGAATGCACTGCACTGACATTGAAGATAACAGATTGTTTTATTTATTTTATTTTTTTTACTGAAAATCCAACAGAAAGTTCAAGGCCTTCAAATTGGCATTGTCAGGGTTTGATTGGCATGCTGGTTTCTCCGCCGTCTTATATTGTATATGTGTCATTGGCTGGCAATCCCACTGTTATTGCGCTGCATACCATTTTCAGAGGTAGAGCTGTCATGGGACACAATGAAAGCATTGTGTGGGAAAAGCTCGGATGAATAATAACACTGTTATTTTTTTTTCACTCAACATGTCCAACAAATGAGAATACAACAACACTTACTTCAGTAAACGACCACTCATTTGCATCGGAGTGTGTTAGAGTGTACGTCATGCACAGTTAACACTTCCACTGATAATTGAACTAGACAAATAAGTAGTTACGCGAAGCTGCAACGAGAGTAATGTTTTCCAGAGACCAGCTGTTGTACTTGTTCGTCGTTAGTTTATTAGCAGCTTGTGGCAGACTGGATTCGTCCCCTACTGATGACATTGCACCATTTGGCACTTTATAAAATGGATTTGTGCTCATCAAGCGCAGTTTGTGAGCAGCTACAAGCTCCTAGTGTCAGGCGGAAGATCCCTCTCTAATGGCTTTTATTCGGAGAGCTCCTGTTACCTGGCAGATCCTCATACTCTCATAGAAACCCTGTGAACTGAGCCCCATGTTTGAATTCCAGACAGCTGCTTGCGTGGTGATAATGTATAACTACTGAATAATTTGTGTTCTATTGATCCTGTGTTAAATTTCACAACTTTGCTGGTTAGACATGGTTTAGCATTTGCTCACAAAAACAAGGTCTGGTACTGCAGTGCATAAACATCTTTATGCCTCAAGGCTAAAATATTGAATATTGTTGTTTAGCTAACTTGAGCATAAGCTGAGTGTTCTGTTAAATTATTGAATAACTGTAAGAAAAAACAACTGTAATAATCAAGGGGGCTGTTATAAGTTGGGTAGAAAAGGGTTACAGTTGTTTCTAATTGATGTAAAATGGTATGTGCATTATTCAAAATATTTCAATATCAATATATTTATATATATAATACCTGTTCTGTAAAAAAAACTGTAGATTTTTATAACAAGAATGTAATTCTTTGCTTCTGAGTGTCTCGCAGAGGTGAGACGACCGCAGAACCTTTAGTTTTGATCTGCTACCAAAAATCTGCTCAATTCTCCAATCTCATCTTCTTCAAATAAGACTCTCTCAGGATCTTAAACTTTTTTCAGCATGCTTCAACAAATTCATCAGTTCTTCAACAGTCCAGCGCTAGTTTAACGGCTAAAGCTAACGAAGTGTCATTAAATTCCCAAGGTGAGTAGAAAACTCAACTCACCGAATTCAGCTCCTCTACACAGACTCTTCTCAGAGCAAGATACGTTTGATTGTTGTGTTTTTAACTTGTCTAGAGCAAGCTGATTGGTTGAAGGAAGCAGATTTCTGTTGATTTTCAACTTCTGAATTTTTGGTTGGGGATGTTGGCATCGGGCTGGTCTTTAAAGTTTAAGATGATTTTTTTTTATAAATTATAAATAAATATTTTTAAATATTTTATTTAAAATATACAGTGCAAGAAAGATTCTTATATTTACATTTTATTAGTAATACATATATTTCCATGTATTTAAATATTTTCAGGTAAAAAAACTTTATATATAAACAGTTTAATATGTATAAATATAAAAAAAAAATTTTTGTTACAAAATGCAAACATTTTGCATTTGTTTTTACAAAAATTATTTTTAATAATGCTCTTTATCAGGTTACGTCTATAGTTTAAAGTTCAATGTTTTGCTGTGTAAACGTTTGGGCAGTTTTTTTACGTGACCAACGTTTTGGTTGTGTTAGGGATACAAACTGTTGCTCAAATCTACAAACCCTCATTCCTCTCTTCTGCAAATTCAAAACCGCCTGTTTTGTGTCACAACAAACCAATATCTGCTCTGCTAGTTTCCTTTTCTTTCATAATTTCAAATATCTGCCCTTCTTGCTTTTCTGCTATTAAGCATTACACACCAACAACCTATTTGAAAATTAGAAAGTGTGATTTCTATCAGTTTTTTAGAATTATTCAAATTTGTGTGATTTTTAGAACCATCTTGTTGGGTACCTGCTCCACCCACTAGAAACTTGGTAGTAGTTCTTCTTGGTTGTGCTTTTCATCACAATACAAAAGAAGCAAAGTATGGTTGGTGCATCCATGG
This sequence comes from Danionella dracula, assembly GCA_900490495.1. NCBI lineage: Eukaryota > Metazoa > Chordata > Actinopteri > Cypriniformes > Danionidae > Danionella > Danionella dracula. The sequence continues at coordinate 4,516,071 of UELW01000211.1, read as the reverse complement.
CCAGAAAAACCTAACTTTGATTCAAAAGCAGGTGTAAAGGCGTAAAAAGTGTTGGTTTTTCCCTATTAAGTTTCATCTCTGTGTTGGGATAGGCCGGTGTGAAAGTATCTCAGAGCTATTGTTTCTGAGCATATTTTGTTTAATATCATCAATGATTCATATTGCAGCATATTGCTGTTTTATTGCAGCTCTAGGACAACATATGGGGTAAACGAAAGCAAATATTGTTTTCTTCCCTATAGGAATTATTAGTGTGCCCTTTAAAAATGTTTTTCTCATTATTTTCAGTCCGAAATTAAAGAATGTACGTTTCCGCCTCGTCTAAATATTAAGCAAGAAAGAAGCAATGACTCGATAAGTAGGAAGAAAAAAAACCTTGTTCATTTCTGATGAGGTTATTTAAGGTAAGGCAGGCTTTGTTGCTCCATCCTAGTGACCACATCCGATGGCTTAGAGAAAAATGAGAAACCAGTGCCTGAAGAGGAAATGAGGGTCAAGGGAAGAAATTAGCTTACAAACAGTGCCAGTGCTTCTCAAAAGCACATCAAACCGTGGCCATTATTCAGCTGATGAATGGACAGGTGTGAAAGACCTCTGCTGGTCGCCCTGTCACCTTGATCATCAGCCCGGAGAATTCCATAACTTATGCTGTCTGAGCTTTGATCATTTGTGTTTGTGAAAGGCCGCTGCTTGTTTCTAAAGTCTGTTTTGCACAAAGGCGATGGAGTCTTATTTCCTCATGTGATTGGTCTCGGTGGGTTTCTCCATGTGGCAGCCCCCCGGTGAGGCACTTGGATAGTAGACAGTGCGAGTGCTTCATAACAGCTTAATAATGTGTCATCCATCGTGCGCTGCTCCTATGAGTCCCATTCTGACTAATTTTTATGCATAGCTAATTCATCATTGTATTTCTCTTTGTAAAGCCTGCTAAATTCCCATAGCAGGCCTTTCATTCTGATGCTGTAACACAGAATAGTCTGCAGCACTATGTAGGACACATCAATCTGTGTTTCTCCTCTGTGACTTTATAATGTCTTGTGAGAATTTTTGGAGCAAAGAGGGACTTTTCATGTGCGAAATCATATATTTGCATAGAAAACATAAATAATGTGTTACCGCATGCGTATTTCAACAGTTTGTTTCAATGAGCCCATAAGATAAATGTATTATTGTACAATGCACTCTTTAACTTATATAATGTGTAAGATGCAGGGACATAGCGTTACTGTTGGAAGTGTCTAATAAGCTGTGGTAAATATTAAATATACTAATATATATAGAATAATATATATAAATATAATTTAAAAATTAATATTCATATTTGAACATCACAAAACTGTTTCAAATATACATACAATAAAAAAGGTTATTAAGATTTAACGGGACTTCAGAGATTGCGATTTAAAAACATAAAATGCACTTTTAATTAAAGTCCCTCTACTTTATGTACTCTACATTTAACATGCAAAGAAATATTTTCACAACTAATAAGAAGAAATTGCAGTATTTATACCTGCATTTCAAGCCTAAAAAATGCTGTATGGCGAACTTGGCTTAAGCTGAAAATGCTTATGTTGAAATTGACATCTGAACAAGCTCAGTGTTCAATTGACAAATTATTCTAGTTTGGTTGCTATGGTAACAGGTAGGACTCTGGTAGTGTCTGTTCACACACACTTTTGTGATGTGATATATCATAATTTTATAGTGTAACTCATTTAATTTAGAGACACATTGTACAAAAAAATTGGCTAATTAACAATGACACCCACACCTACACATCATTCACATTTCAAGAGAAAAGGCATCTAATTATTGTATTTGTTTAGGACGTCTTCATTCATGTTGGCAATTCAAGGTGGTTTAAATGGGAATAAAAGCAGTTCAGATATAAGAAGCAGAGGATAAAATATTTCTTATTGTTTCAGAAGTGCCTCCAGAGTGCCGCTCCATCGTGAGCCTCTTACTCCAGGTCATCTTAGAACAGATTTTGCGAAGAACTTCATATTATACTACTTTATTGTTACACTGGCCTCTCAAACCTTGTTTAAAGAGCAACACATCAGAACACCAAACCGAAAAGGTTTTAAAGATCCAGAGAATAAAAGAAAACCGAGAAGTTCATAAGCACAGGACTTCAGAGAGCAGTGCTCAGTTAGTTACTTCATGCACATTTTAAAATATTTGTTGTTATGGTGTTTTTTGTTTGTTTTAAATTAGAACTGTTTCAGTTCCTCTAATCTCGTCTTAGCTACAGGCAGCATAGTAACTGAAAGCAACTTCTCCCTGTTTGGAGATAAACTGGGCTAGTTTTGGCTGATTTGAACCCAGTGGTCTTTAAAGCTCTGTTTGGCTTGCATACAGTCAGCAGGTCTGTTATGTATTTGATGCTGAGCTGGTTTGTGTTTTTTGTGTTTATAGCACATTTTTAGTGACGGCTGCTGGCTGCTTACCTTAATTTGTATTTTTACAGAGACCTTTGGCAAATTGAACAATACTGTATTGAACAATACTGAACAATACTGTATTTTAACCGCTGCAGCACATGTGTTCAGAGAGTTATACTCAATCACAAGCACAAACTAGATGCGTTCACAGAAAGAAGGCAAGTGCTTTTCTCAGACTATACTTTGTTCTTTGTTATTTTAAACGGCCAAATACTCATTCCATGTTTTTACTAAACTGCTGAGACAGAGATAATATTTTTAGGGTTTACAATGAATGTTTTTGTGATGAGGTGACTTAACCCTGGCTGATAACCAGTGCTTTACATTGAAACACATTCACTTACCTACGTTATAGATAAAAGCCTGAGGCGATTCTGGTGCACACGCCCGCCACTGGCACATTGGTTCACAAACACACACAAACACATCCACAAACGGACTTCGCCATCTCCATCCATAAGGCATGCTATTGTCACAAATACACGCACATACACATGTTGTCTGAGTGTTTAATGTTTTTGGTTTGTTTGCATCTAAGGAAAACAGTTGTTATTTGTTTAATATTTACCGCGTCTGTGTCTCTCTTTCGTCGGTCTTCCTGGTTGCTCTTCCATCAGCCGGTCAAACAGAGTGCCTCCCTGTGGCCTGGCTAAATAGTGCCAAGTTCGCTGTGGAGTGCTCCGGAGCGACCGGAAGCCGACTCGTCCATTGTCTTCTGGAGTAGGAGGGGGGATTTGTTTGTAGTTATCTTTATTTATCTATATGTTTATGTTTATATGTTGATCTATTGTATTATACTTTGATTACTTGTGACTGGTTGGGGTTTGATGTGTTTTAAATAATTTAAATTAACCTTGAGAACATGTACGATCGTTATAATTACCTTTTAAAATGTGTGGGTTGGTTTATGTTAAAGGGGCGGGGCTTCCCCTTTAAAAGGGAGCCCAAACACCAAATCAGGAGAGAGTTATCCTGGCAGGCGAGCGAGCTACTGTGGTGCCGTAAGGTAAATTGTGATTTATCGATTGTTAAGAGTGGTTGGACATATATCGTTTGTTGGATTTTTATTGGGTTGCTGTTTAATTGTTCTTTTATTTTTGGTTGTTTTGTTACTTTGCTGGGTTTTGATTTATCTTTTTTTTTTTTTCACTCTCGTACACTGTAAATAAACCATCATTTTTGTTACATCAGCAATTCTGTCATCATTTTGTGAGGTTTTCTTATTTTAATATACTTTTGAGAACCCACTACGAGCCTTCCGGGTTCGTAAACCTCACAGTTTTGCATGGATGAGGATGCTTTTGTAGAACAGAGCTCTTCGTGACTTTCAAGTAATATGTATGACCAACAGATCACTTGGCTGATTTCTGGCCGATTTCTCTGTGCCCCCCGTGGGACTTGAATCCATGCTAAAATCTGCATTAACGTTTCATGAAATTGCAATAAGTTCTCTCAGCAGGACAGCTTGTCAATATGTGGGCAGTCCTGAGAGCACAGCACATCATAACTTATTGATGGAAATGCATGTTCTACATAAATAAACATTGTGTGTCATGGACTGGCTAGTTTTTCATGAAGTGAATTTAAATCAGAAACACAGGCAATGTACAGCAAGGACAGCTGAATTAACAGCAGAGTGCTGTACGTCTGATCAAACTGTGAACATACCTGATAGTATATTTAGTCACTCACTGTGTGAGCTTGATACAAATAAGTGTCCTTCGCCAGAATTTAATGTGAGGGACGGAAATGAATGAATTGATCAATTATGCCATCATTTTAACTCAAGTCAAAGCTTATTTATAGCCCTCCTTCAAAACCAGTGAACTAGACCGAAATGCAGTAAACAAAAACATATTAGTATACTTCAAACCAGGGGTCTCCAATTACTTTTACCCAAGGGCCAAATTGTACAAGACAAACCCGAAACCGAAGGCCCTGACCATTTAAACAGTCATCCACTTTTCCTCCCCCGAGGTCAAATAGCAACCTGCTCCATAAAGAAAATTTAAAATATACATCTAAATCATCACAGAGAAAAAAAAAACGTACATTAACATTTATACTCCTTAATATTGTATCATTAATCAAACAAAAGGAACATATTAATGGTATACACATGTTGTATGTATTACATAATGATACAGAGAGAGAGAGGAGATGAGAGAGAGAGAGAAGAGGGGAGCTATAAAGGAGATAGAGAAGAAATAAGGGGAGTGAGAGGGTAAAGAAAGAGAGGGAGATGGGTAAAAGGGAGAGACAAGAGATAAATTTAGAGAAGATTGGAGAGAGAAAGAAAGAGAGGAGGGGGGCTATAGAGGGGAGAGGAATAGAGAGATAGAGAGAGAGACAGAGAAAGGAGAGAGTGAGAAAGTAAGAGATGAGAGATGAGAAAAAGAAAGATAGGAGAAATGAGAGAGAGAGAGAAAAAATTGAGATAAAGCGAGTGTAAGTAGGGAGAGTCAGCGAGAGAGAGATGGGAGATGAGAGAGAGAGAAGCGAGTGAAAGAGAAATGTTATATAGGGAGAGAGTGGAGATAGAAGAAAGATGTAGAGAATCTCTGTGAGAGTCTCTGGCCCACAAGCCGCCATTTGGGGATCACGGCATTAATCATTAAACATTAATCATTAGCATAAAAAACAGGATTAAAACTAACCAATCAAATGTTCTGAAGTCAACAGCCTTAAGCCTTCTTAAACAGCAAGTTACTTGCTAACTATAATACATATTATACTTTATTATTTAAACTAATTCCTTGCACTGTTATTTTCCTACTTGGCTCAATTATTTTAGTGTGATTTGCAACAAGTCAATAAAGAATTATATTGCGTATAAAAAAAAATTCAGTTAGCAATGGCATTCGGCTTAACATTATTACTGTAGTGATATAGTCTACTTTTGTAAAAGAAAATAATAAAACAGTCATATATAAATAAATCTAGCATAAAAATGACATAGATTATCATTTGTCAAGATTCAATATTTAGAATCCATTATTGATTGTTATGTTGATCTGTTTATAAATCTCCATGAACAAATCGTTCTGTTTTCAAGTATTTAATGATGGAGGCGCTTGAGTGACATATTTACAACAATTTAATGCCATAACATCTCTAGGATATCATCTGACCAGTCACAGTTGAGTTGGGTTCATTGGTTAGGTAACTCTGAAAATGAAAGAACAAACAACACTAATACTTTTTGTAAATGTCATGTGTACACTTGAAGCAGTCATGTACTATACAGTGTACACACTCTCTCCTCACAACTCCCTCTGCCCTTTGAGTCACCCCTTGCTAGCTTTAATTAGACTTTGAAGAAGCAAAGCTGCTTATTGATTGGTCATTGTTTTTTGGAAAGGTCATACATCGAAATGAGAGTGGTGGAGAGAGCAGATGTCAGATCTGAGATTAAGTTTGGACGCTAACAGGGGAGAGTAACCAAGGATGAGTCGAAGGAGAAGTGGAGGCTGATCAATGTGGCAGCGCCAGGGCTCATCGTTAAAGCCAGAGAGGCTGAAATAAATGACTGCATTATTCGAGGTGTTGGAGGCTTCTCTGGGTGAGCTGGGAGACCAGAAGTTTGCAGTTAGTTTGTCCTCAGCTGGTGTTTCTCTCTCCTCTGTCACCGTGCAGGTGCTTGTGCTCTCTTACATTATTCTTCCTCACATTTGCTCTGCATATACGTGCATTATTTATATTTGAAAATGGCTTGAAATGACTTTTCTGTCATGAATAATAATATTCTGTTGTAAACTCATTATAGTGATCATAATATAAAACACATGAATGCAATTTCTGATGCAAAATGCTCATCGATAATGAGAGTTAATTAGGATATATTTCTGGAGAACATCTCAAAGGTTGTGTAACTGTAAAGGTGTTTTACTATTGTCTTGAGATGTTTTATATTCAGGTGAAGCTACAGTGTTAATTTCTTTTGATATTTTGTAAATTCAGGAAGATGTGGAAACTGAGAGTTTTGGATGATGGCGTCCACTGCGTTGCCGCGGCACACTATTGAACTGATTGTGATGGCTCTCCTGGTTCAGGAAGCATTTTTCTTTTAAGAGCATGCTATCATATTCAAGGAACCAGTCTGCGATTAGTTGTGCTTCTTTACCTAGAGTATTATTCTGCAGGAAGATGTCGTTGCAAGACAGGTACACTGTGGACTTTAAAGGAGTGGGTACATTCAGTAACATTACTTATGTGACATAAACAATGCTAAGCGTATATCTAGAGGCTCAAGGGATGATAAAAAAGTTCTTCACACAGTTTCTGGGAACATCTTTGGATTTTTGAGCTATACGTGATCATTAATGAGTCACATTTAGTTTTAATTATTTTTTTAAGCTGTTATTTTAATGTTACAAAAAAAAGTCTTATTTAAGGCTGTCTTTTCTGACTGATCAGTTGAACTTTTCTACTTGGAGCGAACTGAGATAGACTTTGTCTCTCGCTTACTCTGTCATTTTGGACAAAAGCATCTGCTAAATGTAATGTAAATGTTAGGTTTTCTTATTTACATGTTTGATGCCTTTAAATGGGGGCGTCACAGTGACACGGTGGATAGTACGATTGTCTCACAGCCAGAAGGTTGCTGGTTCGAGCCTCGGCTGGGGCAGTTGGCATTTCTGTGTGGAGTTTGCATGTTCTCCTCGTGATCACGTGTCCAAAGTCAATTGGGTAAAAACATTTGTCCATAATGTGTGAGTGTGAACGAGTGTGTGTGGATGTTTTCCAGCAATGGGTTGTGTCTGGAAGGGCATCCGCCGCGTAAAACAAATGCCAGAAGAGTTGGCAATTCATTTCGCTGGGGCGACCCCAAAAGGAAAAGAAAAGAAGATGTATGGATGTATGCATTTAAATATCATAATTACAGTTTCTCTAATTTTCTAATCATGTTTTAACATGCCAAAATTGTACATTCCTCAAAGAACATTATGAACAAATGAAGTATGTGCTCTGTGGTGCTCTATGGTTTGATAAAATATTGGTTATGATCTGTACAAACATCTAACTTGTAATTACATCTTGGTCATTCAGTTAATTTTTGTCATCTGTCCTTAAAACACCAAGTACAATCAGTTTTCTATGCTACCTTAGCTTAGTGCTCTAAAGAAACAAATTCTGTTGTAAACAAAAAACAAACAAACCTAGAAGTGGATTCTGGCCAAAATTTAAGGAACAGCGATACTAAACACTGGCTAATCGCACACAACTGGTTATTGCTCTTACTGTATATTGTTTTTCAACCTCTCTAGCATTCAATCTGTCAGGTGTATTTAAAACCATATCATTAATAGTGTTATGCGTTATCTGCTGACATCTAAAGTAAATTATCAATACTTGAATTCATTACTTGAGTAAGCTTTAGTGGGTGTCCATTGGAAAATGCATTGATTTTAACGAATTGAATTTTACATAAGCCTCTAATCTTTGGATCTCATTTTAGAATCTGGATGAACTTTGAATAATCCAACATAATCTCAAAGGAAAACAATGCTCTCTGTACACCGTTGTGAGTCATGATGCAAATATAAGAAAACACAAAAATTTATGACATTAAATACAAATCAGATCTATGAAAGACTATTAAAAAAATAAAGTAGTTTTCATCAATTGCATAGTATTTTTACCCAATTAAAAGCTAGAGTTGATTTTTATTTGATCATACAAATTTCATAAGCGAAAATACAAAACAAATACAATAACAATTAAAGCTGCAAGCAGCGATGGGCGGGCCCTCGCACGATGCATCCGCGGGATCCAAAGATGCCGCCCCCTGGTCTTATGTTTTTTTTGTCATGTACATTAAGTAAAATTTGTAAGAGATACAGCAACAAATACATGAATTTCCCTTGGAATTCATACAGCCAGCAGGAGGCGCTATGAGTGTATCATCTAGTAAGCATATCTACTTGTTCTGAGGGGTAAGCTCATCATTCCATAAATTTTTTACATTCACTGCCTATTGACAACAGCTATTTTAAACACATTTCAGAAAACCTCCAGGTGGCGCTATAACAGTCTCATGCCATGAGCATATTATTCCATTTAGAATTACTAGCTCATCATGCAAATTTTTTGTCATGTACATTGAGTTAAATATGTAAGAGATACAGCAACAAATACATTAGGATCCCTTGGAATTCATACAGCCAGAAGGAGGCGCTATGAGTGTATCATCAAGTAAGCATATCTACTTGTTCTGAGGGGTAAGCTCATCATTCCATAAATTTTTTACATTCACTGCCTAATGACAACAGCTATTTTAAACACATTTCATAAAGCCTCCAGGTGGCGCTATAACAGTCTCATGCCATGAGCATATTATTCCATATAGAATTACCAGCTCATCATGCAAATTTTTTGTCATGTACATTGAGTTAAATATGTAAGAGATACAGCAACAAATACATTAGTATCCCTTGGAATTCATACAGCCAGCAGGAGGCGCTATGAGTGTATCATCAAGTAAGCATATCTACTTGTTCTGAGGGGTGAGCTCATCATTCCATACATTTTTGACATTGATTGGATGAAGGATGTGAGAGGTACAGTAACAATTACCATTATCCCCATACATTTGAGAAAGCTCAAATTCGAAGCGGTGCCACAGAAAGACCGTGCGACGAACTTCTGCGTTTTTGATAACTTTTGGTCCATACTGTCTTAAGAGTCACCAGACAAATTTTCAGCTCGATCTGGCAATTTTCCTAGGAGGAGTTCGTTAAAATGCGAGATGAGCTGTTTTCGCATACTAGGTGGCGCTGCAGCGCTGTCATCCAAAGTAAAGTTGTACAAACAGTGTCAGATTACTATATTTATTGAGGATGAGGTTTAGGCAAAATTTGGTGGGGTTTGTAACATGTTTAGGGTGTCAAAACAGCTAAAACGTCTATTTTAGTAACATTCAAGGGGGCGCTGTGGAGGCACTCTTAGAGCGACGTCATATTGCGGCCTATCACTTCATTCAGCCTTCCAAGCTCATCATGTCAGGCCGTTTTCGTGGACAACGGACAAACTAGAACGGAGATATACTCAAAAATATGTCAATTTTCGGCACTTTTTTGAAGGGGGAAATTCGTGGGGGCGCCACCCAAAGACCATTTTACGTACTGTTGCGCTTTTGATAACTTTTCATCTTAAATGTCTCCCGAGTAAGCACACCAATTTTCAGCTCGATCTGGCAATTTTCCTAGGAGGAGTTCGTCAATGTGCAAGGTGATGTTTTTTCAAAATTATGTGGGTTTTTCAAAATGGCCGACTTCCTGTACGATTTGGCGAAAACCTGTCAGAGACTTTTGTACTTGGCTAGAGGTGGTACATATGTGTACCGATTTTCGTGACTGTAGGTCGAACTGGCAGGGGGACCCCGGTTTTTCAAGGGGGCGCTGTAGAGCCATTTTTTATGCTACGATCACGCCGACTTTCCCAGATCGCAATTTTTAGCGAGCTTGACCTTAGTGCCGAATTTGGTGAGTTTTCGAGCACGCCTACTAGGTGAATTTTGCGAGTTTGGCGGCAGATAAAGAATAATAATAATAATAATAATAATAATCCTAACAGATACAATAGGGCTTCGCCGCACAGCTTCGCTGGCGTGCTCGGGCCCTAATAACTAGAAGTCAGCTCTATGAGAGACTAAACTTTAAAGAGGGGAGGTTAAGGCTGTTTCATCTTCCTGTTCATTGATTACTTTAATTTATGCTCAAAAAAACAGCTGCAACATTTCAGCATTCTTCTTTAGCATCACCCCCCACCAGGCACTCCCTTAAATTTTACATTTGAGATAAAGTTAGCACCTTGCCAGCTTAACTAACAAAATACTTCCAAAACTGTTTGAGAATAAATATCTACTACATGTTTCCTTCTTCTCAGATTTACGGAATAATTATGGCAGATTTCTGTAGGAACCCGGAGAAGTGACCTCTGGTGAGCGGCCCCAGGATAATTGCGTGGTTATTTTGTGGTAATTAGGGCATTGTAAAATAAAGTGTTATCATTTTTCCTCATAACCTTTCTTTCTGCTCTGCTGAGAAGGTGTGATTGTATCACCATACATCAAATTAAACTGTCCCCATTCTGTCTGTGTCTAGATAGCCCAGCCAGGAGAGAAGAAGCAGTTTCCTGGCTTGGAAAATGTTTTCATGGCTTTTTTCCCCTGGATATGGGTCAAATGAGAATATGAAAGCAAGCAGATGTACAGTATGGTTAATGTAGATCAGTGAGTAAACTATTAACCACTATAACACTTCTATTTCACATTTGCTATGTGAATACTAGAGTAGATATACGTGTGAGGGATCGATGCCTTCACATTAATAGGGAAGTAAACAATTCAGGTAAAAAAATTTTTTCGATTTTTTTATGTCATCATTAATTGTGACTGCAATGTCTAAAGAAACCATTGTTTACAACATTAATGAACAAATCTAAAATGCGTTTGAGATTTTTTATTCCATTTCTGTTAGTGACTACAGGACTTTTGTAGGACTTATTTCAAGTCCTGCTCACACATACTCATATCCACAAGCATTATTCTTTTGCACACTAATGAAGTAAATTCTCCCTTTACAGGACCTATCTGAATTCAAAGAGATTTAATTTAAGAACTTAAACGGCACCCTTTTGCCCACTGGGTTGGACTGCAGCAGCAAATTAGTTTAAGAGAAATTGTTTTTATTTATTTTATTTCTCCACAGGTCTTGCTGTGTTCTTGCAGGTTTTTCTAATAGAGATTCAGCATAAGTGCGGGTTCCTTTTTAAACATCACCATACACTGCAATTAGCACTGCAAGCATAGAAAGCAACTGTTTTAATGGGTCAAATGTTAGCTTTATAAGTAGAGCAATTGGTGTAACATATTTATTTTTATTTTTTTTCAAAATGATCATTCAAACAATGTTTTAATGAGTGCCTTTAACTCCAGAGCCATGTTTTATTTTCTTTACTTATTACTTAAACGTGATTTCTTTAATCAGAAAGCCTAATTAAAGTTGGAAGTTTTTAATTTTATTGTATGTATGAAAAATAATTAGCTTTTATATATATATATATATATATATATATATATATATATATATATATATATATATATATATATATATATATATATATATATATGTATGTATATATGTGTGCGTGCGTGTGTGTGTGTGTGCACGTGTGTATAGAGAGAAAAAGAAAAAATATATAAATAGATGGATAGATAGATATTTCAAACTTACATATGTCTGAACATGGAATGGAACATAAAATGCCTATAGTCATACAGTCTCTGTCCCTGATTGGTTAATTTCCTTAAATAAATTTATACTTCAATAAGCCGGAAGTCAATTCAGATCACTTACAGGTTAAAGCAATGTTCAATATTTTAATGTTTTATTGTTAATATTATAGTTTTTTTTTTTTTTGCATTTTTAAAACTCATGAAACCGTGAAAAGCTGGCAATTGGCTTACTTTTTTGTCAAGCTTTCGAGAAAATGGAAGATCAAGCTTGTAGTAGCTAATTTATGGGCAAAAGCATATAAAACACCACACATCAAATGTCATGCCCCAATTCTCATTTTGTACTCATAAAAGTGCACTGATTGGGACGCATGGAACGTATTTGGCCAGTAGGAGCGGCCCCAAAGTTTCATTCAAGATGTTCCAATCATATCTTGGGTACAGGTGTATAAAATGAATCACCTCTTTATTCAATCATCAATTGTGTAAGAGTGGCTCATGGTGGGAGTTCAGTGAGTTCTAGTGGTACTCAGATAGACTGTTACTTAGGCAACAAGCTCATTATTTGTCCTCACTAGTAAACATTCCTCAGTTTGCTGTCTGAGATATTAGAACAAAATAGAAATTATTGACAGGGTCAACAATTTAGACATGAAAGCAACTTTCTGCAGTTTTAAATGCTACAGATCTCCAAACCTAAAGTGACCTTCAGATTAGCTCAAGAGCAATCCACAGAGAGCTTCATTAAATTAGTTTCCAAGGACGAGCAGCTGCATCCAAGCCAAACATCACCAAGAACAATGCAAAGCATCCCCTGCAGTAAGACTGAAACATTCTCCAGAGTGGAGATCAAGTGTGCTAAAACTCACAACAGTTTGCCTTTTTCAACACGAGCGTACAAAGACAGGGATGAAGACTCCATTAAATATGTTTAGTTTGGAAGAACTGACCTGGAGAGAACTTTGTAAAAGAATGTCTTTAGGATCCATTAGAGACTAAAGGTTAGATAAAATAATTACAAATAGAATTATTATTTGCATAGCAAAGATAATTAGTTAAGTACATATATTGTGGTCATAAAAATAATCAGATCAAAGGAACTTAGAGGTGTGTTTTGCTATTTTTTTCTATTTTGGCAAGCACAACTAGAGAGTTTCAGCAATGACAAAAATAATAGCATGTGCATGCAGTTGAGATTTCCAACGCAAATATGTTTTTTCACATATTTAACATAACAATTATAGCATAAAAGTTCAAATCTGAATTATTGATGTGAAGTAATTGAACATTTACGAACACTCCAGCACTGTTGCTTCTCCAACCATAGATATATCCCTCAGGGTATGCTCATCTAGTTTTATAAGCACCATTTATTCAAAATGCAGTTTTAATGAGCAGACACACTGAAACAAACAGGTAAGAAGAGGAACGCTGAGAGTGATGGGAGCTCAGATTCGGCAAGAAATCTGCTGAGCTTTGGCAGAAATGCAGGCCCACTTATAAATGCATATTATATAACCTCCTCATATATATTCATGTAGTTATTCTAGTGAGAAGACCCATGCCCAGTGTAATGTGGAGCCTACGCAGGGCAGCCTGGTTATCAGATATCTGTCAGATTAACAGAGCGATCAATGAAAAGCTGCCAGAAAAAGCCCAACTAATCCACTGTAGTTTTAGTCCAATGGGACGGTCACTAAAACACTGTTTTAAAGCTCTTGCAGTAGATATTTTATCCTTGAGCTTGTGTTCTGAATCATATATCCTCAGTACCTTTAGCACCACTATAATTTACAGGATCATTTTTCACCTATTGTTTCAAATGCAGAATGACAATAGCAGACTCTGCCTTGCATTATTCATTTGTGGAAATGCGCAACCCTGCCTGTGTGTGGATTTTATGTGAAGTGTCTAATGAAGATGGCATTATCTGACTGTTTCATTATTTGCTAACGATGAATGTTTTGACTAATGTGTTCACACTGAGAGAGAAAACATAAGCTATAAAATGTCATAACCCAGCTGTGGCTATGCGGATAAAAATGAATATGCAGTACTATTAAAGTAACAAGTTTCATTTGCTTCATGTCAACATTTGTTTTTTACTTTACTAAGAACAGTTACAGTCAAATGATTAAATAAGTAATACAGTCGATGTTATCTACATTATACAGTCGTAATAGCTACATTAAATGTAAAAAATACAGGATCTTATAATAACGCATACCAAATATGCATTATTATAAGTGTGTATGCATTTTAACACAGGTAATACACAAATAAGATTCACGTTAATTTCAAGCAACAATATCACTAATACTGGTGCTTGAGTCATCAAATCAAGGTACGGATGACTTGAAGTAAATCTCTCAAGAATGTGCCGTGATTTAATGAGGATGAACATTTGTGTGTTGCAGAGTGATTCTAGAACTTGTGATGGATGTGAATCCATGCTCCAGGGTGTGCGCAATTTTATTTATTTATTTTTTAATACATGTTCTAGCAGTTTCAGGTTTGCCCACAGATTTACTTCACTTCACATGTAATGTCATTGAATGCAAAAACATGTAAAGGAAATTCATTTTTTAAATGGTATGTTGAATTTTTTACTGAAAAATCAGCTTGAGAAGATTTTATTTAGAGTTAAAAACTTTCTGGAGGCCAAGTAGACACCTTTTTGTTACTATCAATTGAGATAAGTTCTGGGAACAAAACCTCCACTGGTGGTACTCAAAAACCTGTTTGTGGCGACTGTGTGTACCTGAGACATTAATTGCGGGCTATTGGTAAACTTGTTTGAAGGACACCAGGCTAGTCCAATGAAACAGGCCACTCCCTTTAGCCATTAGTTATAAATCTACTGTTCGACCCTACGGAGTAACGATAATAAGTTTGATAACAGCGCAATGTCGCTGCAGTCCCTGGAGCGTGTTAGTGTGCTTTGCTTCAGTCCAATCTCACATCAAGTTGGATTTCAAACAGGATAAATTATAGGTTTTGTAGCCAAAATACCAAGTATGTTGGCACTATTCCTGCACAAATAAAAATATAATTGGTTTGAGGTTTTCAAGTGAAGCTTTTCACGTGCACGCACATTCGGTGTACCTGTCAAGATAGCATGAAGATGTTCGCTTTAAAGGTATCAAAAGCTGGCTTATAACTTAATTTGTCATTAATTTCTACCGCTGAAATGCAGGTTTAAGAGTTTAAAAATTAGATTTTTTAAAAGCTGGTTTTTTTGCTTTGAGTGCCAACTTTTTCCGAGGTGGTACTTGGTGAAAAAAAAAGTTTGAAAACCATTTATATAGAGAAACACAGACTATCAAACTCTATTGGACACAATCTAACCTTGTGTTAGACAAAGCTTCAACATTGTATTGATTTGCTAAAAGTAACTTTGTTTGAAATATTTTTACTCCTTTTGAAGTGGTTTCATGAAACACTTGTAAATAATTAGCTCATTTTGTAGCTAAAGCTCAAAAGAAATCAGAAGAAGTCACATGCTATATCGCCTAGACGTCTCTTAACTAGTTTATGTTTGCACTAGCTGGTCCACCATTCAGCTCAATTCTACAAGATTGATTGGATCCAGGCAGGCTGATCTCTCAGTAGAGGTTTTTGTTTCTGGATTTGCTCTCACATGACCTCATTCTGTTGCTGCTGGCCTGTGGATTGTGGCTATGAGACAGGGATGGAAGAAGATGAGAGGAATCAGGGAATCAGCCTGATGTGATGAGACGTGAGCATCTCCTTTCCTTCTCCATGCTGGATAGCCACAGCTCTGCGAAACCTTTGTTTTTTGTGTAGCCCGAGAAGTATGACAGCTCGCACCTCCACCACACACACGCGCACACGCAGACACGCGCACACACGCATACAGAGAGCCGGTGAGGCTATTGCTATCCCCTGCTGTCTCTTCTCTTATTCTTAGGCTTGACAGAGTTGGTAATGGTCACTTTCAGAGACAAAATGAAGTTTAAAGATTACATCTCTGCTCTGTAATGTGTTCAGCTTGTTGAGGCATGGTTGTTATTATTATTATAATTTATTTTTATTTGTATAATTTTTTTTTTACATCCGCCATGTGTGGTTATATGGATACCCATACAATTTTAGATTTAAAAAGTCCTTTGGGGTTTTTTCCCTGTACCCTGCTTTAAATTTCAGAGGTTATCTCTGACTCAATGAATGTTCTATTGAGATTTATTATGCTATTTGAAAACCTAATTTTAAAATATTCTAATAATCTTTGAAAACATTTGAGAGCTGCACTGGACAGCTGTTTTTTTTTAGTTACTGTAGGTGAAACCCAATTTTTGTCCCCTTCTTATCCACTAGACCACAACTGCATGAACCTGAACACCAGAAACATGCAAACCAAAGTACTGCTCTTTTTACTGTAAAAAACACTTGAAAATTCATTTTATTATAGATTTTGTAAGATTATTTTTCAAAATGGTTCATTGTTAATTAGTTGCATTGAAATGTTGTTTATGCTTTAAGAAAGTAGCACTTTCTGTACCATGTGAATTAGTCAACCAATTAATCAACATTTAATTATAAAACTAATTTAAAACATTACATAACATAAAAAATAGGGTTCACAAGAAAGCAATATAAAATGTTAACATTTAAAAGTATAAAGCTAGTAAAATCAGGGTCAAAAAGCAAAATACTTGATCAATAATTAACATTTAAAATTTTATAATGACTGATTTAAATTCCTTCAGCGATTGCGCTGCTTGTACCTGGTCAGACACTCGAAGAGCTGCCAGAGAAAACATTTAAAGAAAAGTAAGCCAGTGTCTGGAAAACACGCTTTGTGCTGCTCCACATGAAACGCATTTCTATCTTCAAAGCTCCTCTGTGTTAGGAGGATCAGTTGAAAAGTTAAAATAGTTCCTTTGTAACCGTTTTTTTTTTTTTGTCTCGTTGGATAAAATCATCCACCAAATGCATGCAAGAAAATGTAAGAAATCGGAAATTTAGCATAACATTAATAAGGTAATCTCCAATTAAACTTGCTCTGACTCTTGAGAAAACATAATTTCCAATCTATTAAAATGAATCATTAACTCAGTTGCAGTAAGTACACATAAAAAGTAAATAAAGATTTAATGATTGAGAGATCGTTTATATTGTTCTTTCTATAGCATGACATTGAATCATGTGCTTCATGGCGTCCACCAGTGACTGTTGATCAGTCTCTAGAGTCACTCGCTAACTAGTTCATATTCCCTGTCCCAAATCAGCGCTATCAAAGCATGCTTGTGTGTTTCAAGCACAATCAACCTCTTCTCCATCTTATTAAGCCAGTCACATAGTCGATGAAGCCTGAAAGAACATGTTTTCCCAGGATGCACCAGTACCCCCTTATCTTTCCATTACAAACTCACACATGTGACTTCTGGGGCCACCGGGAGACATCATGCCTCCAAAGAGCCACGGAAGCGGTGATAAATCATTATTTATTTCTCTGACAGAATTAACACTCTAATGAACACACAGAGCTTGACTTGTTTTTGGCTGCGCTGATTTATGGCCCAGATTTGCCAATTTTTCGGATGGGTTATTAGGTGCTTTCTTCCTGGAGAAATCTGTTGACAAGCACAATTCATTACTTTACAATAAAAACTGTGTTGAAGCTAATATTCTAACACACTGTTATGGAAACATTGTAAGTATTTCCTCTCATAGCTTTGAGTGTCAACAAAACATATTTAGCTAGTTTTCATTGTTTGTTCAATATTATAAGCACAAACTCACCAGACTGAGTGCTGGATTTTTTTTTTTAGATGATTATGTACCGTAGTTTATACAGAACATTTAGTTATTATATCATTAACTCGTGGCATGTGATTAATCAAGATCCTGTATTTTGAAATACACATAATTATGTGAAATTGCAACATTAGGTACAATCTTTTTATGTTGCTATTATTGTGTGGAAATTAAAACACTGTACATACTTTTTTTCAAAGGTTTTTTAAACCTTTTCAAAGGTTTAAATGTTGATTAAAGATTTAAATTCAAATCAACTGTTTTCTATCGAATCTGTTTTCAATTTCATCTATCTAATCTAATCACATTTAATTACGCATACATGCAGAAACTATAAGAAACCATTTTTTTGTTTGTTTTTTACGCTAAATACAAGCTTATATGAAGCAATTGCTTTGATAGTTTATCACAGGCTGAACATAAACTTATGAACTTATTATTTTTTTTTTATAGTAGGTGTTCTCTGAACGAGGTACAGTGCAGTAGAAAAAAAAAATCTGCAGGACCAAGATGCTACACCAAATAACATAATGCATTTCATAACACATAACCTGTTGTGTGCAACATTTTAGTATATATAATATATACATTTCTTGAATCATCAAGAACCTTAAATTAACGCTTCTTACAATGTACACAATTTAAGTTGCATCAACAACTTCCATAAGAATTGAAGCTTTGTTATTGTTAGTTAGAATTGCATACAGTCAGACACCGTTAGTCTTGGGGTATAAATTGTAAAATGTTGCCAGACAATGTTTTTTTTTTTTTTTTTTTTTAGTTTTTAGTTTTCTAAGTTTTTATTTTTACATTTTAGCTGTGTCTTACAGAGTAGATAACGGTGATGGACTACACAATGTTAGTTCCACTAAAAATGTTTTTTAACTTTAATGGTGTAGGTGCTAAACATGATGTCACTGAAATACAGTTAATTAATTCCTTTTTTTTGTCAACTTTTTTGAAGATTTTACTAGAAAGTAATAACATTTGTTGTGTTTCCAAAATAAAAAACATATACAATGCATTTTTCAGTAGAATATTGCCTTTTAAATGACTGCTGCTGAAACTGATAGACTGTTCAGAGAAATGCAGAAGTATGTTACACAGATGCCCAAAAACATTTTACATGTCTGAAATCTGCCATTATCGTAGATATAAATGTATCACCAAATTTTGTCACCAAAACGGCCTGCCTGCTTCTAAATGAGATAGTCAAGTTATCTTTGATAAACATATGGTGTTTTTTTTATAATAAATCTTACATTCTGAGATATGAAAGTAGACACCTCAAGGCTCCAGCCTCACGACGGACTATGTGCTTTTTCAGTTATTGAAGAACAGGTGTATCTGTTTGCATTTTTTAAACGAGTCATTAGAAACTTTTATAGAGGTACCAAATTTAATCATATGATTCCTGCAACTAGCCAGATTAAAATCCAGGTGTTGTTTTTTTTTTTGAGAAAACTTGTTTAATGTGGGAGGCCAAAAATGAATGTAATCTCACACATTTATTTAAACCCATCAATAAATACTCTTATCACAGAGTACAAATGAAAGACAAATGAAAGTCTCCCGAAAGCTAAGACGAGGAAATATGACGAGCGTATGTAGCGCTTGGCTTCACTGTGACTGCGGTGGGAGACGAGAAGAGACAGGTGTGCTTACTGAGTCTAAAAATGTTGGCAGTGGACAGCATGAAGCCAAATAAATGAAGGAGCCAAATAATTAATAAATTCACCTAAAGACATTACAATCATGCTGCTAACACCCAAAAACGTCTGAATATTGGCAGCAATCACAATCAAACAATGTTTATAGTTTTATTAAGGATTTAGTGTTGTTTTACATTTCAGATGCACCTTAAATTTTAACTTCATGGTTGCGGTAAAACTTTAAAATGACTTTAATCATCCACACAGATGGATGATATTAAACTTAATGAAATTATTAGAGCAGTCAATTGTTTCGAATTTCTAAATAGCAATTAATTGAATGAAGTCACAATTAATTAATTAATTAATTAAACTATATTCAAGAGCTGTGAAGGGAGGTCTGGTTATGGTCTGTGACCTTGATATCATTTCTACAAAGTTTACTTTAATAGAATTAAGAAAAAAACAACAACAACAGATGTCCTCCTAGACATGTCAGTACAAAGAACCTTGGATCAGAAGGCCAAACACTCAATGTAGAATGGCACCTAATAAAGCAAAGTCATTCATCATGAAGACAACTGTCCAGTGAAGCGTAATGGCCTCTTCCCTCTCAAGGGCCTGCATTACTTGGCAGTAATTGATTGGCAGTTAGAAAGGAAATCTCTGCTTTAATTATCCTGGGTTGACTTTGACTGTCTTAATGAAGATGCGTTCATACATAAGTCATTGTGAATGAGTTTGTTTGGCAGCACGTGTCTCAATGTGAGAGTGAAAAAAGCAGATAGCTAGTAAAATGCTAGAAAGGTCATACAGTAGTGGAAGGCCAGCTATGATCAGTTTGGCTCGGCTGTGTAACCATAGTGACCTGCTGCCTGCCAGGGAATGATTGGAGGATTTAGAGCCTCTGCTACAACATTTTACAACCCAGCCGTCCTTTTCCCAGCCGCTGAAATTGTGGAGAAGTGAGGCTTATCTTCCAGTCTGTGTCAGTGCACATTCTTTTTAATCAGAGTTTGTGATTCTCTTCAGGGCTTGGATCTTGTGTACCATTATACATGTGTTTTTTTTTATTCTCGTTTTGAAAAATCTGAATTCAGATAGTTTTTTTTTTCTTTCCTCTAATACAGAAACAATGTTTTGTATGTGGAAAAGGTTATAAAAAAATCTAAATGTTACATTCCATATAGCAATAGAAATGTACTTTCTATTAGTCAAAGAAAAACTGTGAAATGAGCGTATATATTTTTTTAAGTTTTATACTTCAATTTGAAGATGAAAAGAAATGACACTCAGAATACTTCATTGCTTATTGATTGAGTTCCTGTTTTCTTAAAGTATTCTGCAGAATACTTTAATACTGAATACTGCAGTATTCTGGAGATGTTCCAATCTCCTTATTTTGATGCGCTCAGAGCCTGTGACTCTGGTCTTTTGACTTTTATTGTGTCCCTATTCAAAATTTCTGAGTTCTCACATTTGTCTGTTATTGTGAGTTTTCTTTCCTTTCACTTCATGACTTGATCTTTTTTTCTTGTTTCAAATATTCACCCATTCTCACTTGTATGTTTTTAGTTATAGGACTCTTCGGTTATTTAGCGTCATTGCCTTAGTTTCCTTTTCAGATTTACCAGCAAGTGAGATTTGTTGAATGCTTATGGTGTCTTTTAACTGATTGTCTTTGTGTTTGCTTGCATAGCTTAATATTGTAGTTGCACGTTCACCGGTAGTTCTGTTTATTTATTGCTTAACTCTGATACCATCAGTTAGGGGTGGGCTCAATATCGGTAAGAACGTGAATACCGTGATTGTGTTGTGTCATGATATGGATTTTGCAATACTGTGGATACTGTTAAACATGCATACATTTTGTGAATTCAGCTTGATGATTCACTTGCACACTCAATTTCTTTAATTTTTAGACGAGGAGATGTATTGGCTAGATTTTAGACTAGTCACTAGATTTGTCACTACTCGCATGAATATTAGCATCAGACACACTCTCTCACTGTCTCTCTCTCGCTCTCTCTCTCTGTTGAATCAAGACTGGGGTTATAGGTGGAAATATCTAAATAAAGACGTACAGTCTGTATTGCAAGTGTTTGGGTCCAGTTCCACCAAACTGTGAGAAAAAGAAATGAAGTAGAAAACAGCCTGTAGTGGTAAGTGAAAACCATGAGAGGGAAAGTTGTTTATAACAAGGCGGAGAAAGGGTTAAGCAGTCACATTTGCAGTTAAGTATAAAGACTTACTGAGGGTTCATCATGAAAATATTCTAGCAGGCTCTAGGGAGCAGACTTCACAAATAATCTACATGAGAACACCTCAGAATTAAAAATCGACTGCAGTTTGAGGTGAAACGTCAGCAAGTAAACCTGGTAGAAATGTACACCAATATTTGTTGTAATTAACAGTGGCAAAAATTGTTTTCTGTCAAATCTTACACTTTAAGGTTAAAATACAAATTTTGCGTCTAATGTTATCAAAGTCTACTAAAATGTGACGTCTAACTTTTTCCCGTCTTATCGTGATCTAATACCGATACAGTCTGGACAGTGGAAAATATCATTATATTAATTTTAACTCGTATCGCCCACCCCTACCGTCAAGTAAATAGTGTTGGCTAATTTCTCAAAATTATTGGACACTATAGAATTGATCGCGGTTTTACATGTTCCCCATTTTCTGTAGTAAAACATACTATGGTGTCATTACAGCTCAGGTGAGACGGGGAGATTTGAAGCTAGGGACAGCTCTATACACACTACAGTTATAGTTACAATGACTACAAGCTCATCGTATAGAAGAAAATACTTTCATAAATCCAAAGGACACCATAGATTGTTTTCCATCATTTCCAGTTCTTTAAAATCTTTTAATGGCCCGTAATCAAATGTTCTTTGCATCTTCACTTTCCTCTGCTACAAACATTAGACGTAGCTGTAATTAGCTTAGTCGTTGCTTTACCATGTGAACCAATCATCATTTGAATTTCTATTAAGGAGGGAGTCCTTTTAGGGACGATTGTAAAATGCAATTAGGTGTGTTGACAAACAGCAATGACGGTCAGTGGCTTATTACAAAACCATTAGCACACTGAAATCTCATTATATGTGTAATATCATTCCATAATGTGTTTATAAGTTGATGGAGGAGGCCAGACTGCCTGCTGCGGTGAGTGTAACACAGGCTCTCAGTGTGATATAAAGCAGCTCAAGGCCTATGTTCGCCATCGCTGGCTGGCTAAGCATGTGCTACATGAACGGCTATAGGGAGAGATTGAGAGAAAGACCTGTTTTAGTCACTCACCACGTCAAGTGTGCTAGGCTACCTTTGAGTCTTGTTCACGAAAATGTCTATCATGTGGAATTATCTAGTTCACAAATATTCTCTGCTTGTTTTCAGTTTGATGTTTAGGCATGTCCTGTAAAATTCCTTTCAAAATAGATATTTACTACATAAAATATATAAAGTAATATAAAGTATTGAGACACACTTCGATCATATTCGTCTTTAAATTTCATAAAGGGAAACATAAAAACCGGCTTTTAAAATAAAAAACATACTTTTTGTGACCTCAACTAAACTTTTGTATTGAGGATGTGGGTGTGTTAGAGGATGGGTGGTGTCTGTAAAAAAAATTCTAACAAATAGTTTATTGAAGGTGATTTTAAAAGAAACAAAAGGGATTCCCAGTTGTATCAAAACCAACAGAAATCCTTTCATTTGACTGTGAGAACTAATTATTAAATTCACAGACCACCTGTCTAAAGGCTGATGGTAAGAACTTTTTAAAAATAGAAAAAGGTTTTTTCTATCATGGGAAAATAGAAAAGAAACTCAGAGTTGAAGATATGACAATAAGAGCAAAGCGTTTTAAAGATCCCATAATCACATTACATACTAGGATATGTGATGGAAGGGAGAGATTCTCAGTCTGTCCAGTTGTGTGACAAAAGAAGACCCAGCCAGGAGGAGCTCTTAGCTAACTCGAGAGTCACACAGTAACACTGAAACCTAGGTGTCTTCTGGCAAACATACCCAAGAAAGGAACTCAGGAATTGTCTCTAATCCCTATCTTTAAATATAAAAACATCAGCATTAAACATGCTCATAATTAGAAATGAAATGTTTTATAAGCTGATTCAGTTCTCCCAGTCTGGTTAGCATTTACGCTAGCATTTTTGACCCTGAACCTAATGCCATGGAACCGATTGGCTTTGTGAAATGCACATTGCATGACCTTTTGGTCTATTTTTATGAAAAACATGAAAATCTAACCATTTTAAAGCAAAGCAGGTTAATGTACTGGATCACACACACTTGTGTAGATCTATAATTTTGTATTTCTTGTATTAACCAAATTATTAAACTAGCTTATAATTGGCAAAACTTTTTAGTTGCAGGACTTTTTTTCTGTGCAACAGAAACACAGTGTTGATGAGCCTTCATGATTAATTAACCGTAACAAGGTAAACCGTGATTAATTGTGAATTCCGTTAATTGTTGTATCCTATTTGTATGTATGTCTCTTTACATCTTTACATTTTGGTTCCCCTCATGATTGCGGTATGAAGCTGCTGATTGGTTGATGTGGCCACAAAAAGCCGTCTGCTTAAAAAATTTTGAACTGCAACATGAAAATGATGCGTCCTTAGTTATAGTCTCAAGTGTCTTACATTTACTGATCATCAACCCAGTTATAACTTAACATTTGAATTTTAATACCAAGTTGTCTTCATTCACTAATGATTTACCAAAAACAGTGACAAACATTGTATACATGTTATAGTACAATTTAAATATTTATTCACTAATTCACCTTACTAAAAGGATTTATTAGTGACTATATTAAAATGTGCAATTTGTCACTTCCACTACTTGCATGTTTGATAATAAGAAATTGACATTTGAAGACAACACAGAGCTATTAGTCAATTTTAGCTTTTTGAAAAATGTGTTTACAATGTTTCACTGTGTGATCCCAAAGGGTTCACAGCAATGTTCTTTTTG
Source organism: Danionella dracula (assembly GCA_900490495.1). Classification (NCBI taxonomy): domain Eukaryota; kingdom Metazoa; phylum Chordata; class Actinopteri; order Cypriniformes; family Danionidae; genus Danionella; species Danionella dracula. Next base: position 4,491,940 of record UELW01000211.1, on the reverse strand, counting down.
GCAGCCCTCTAAGATTGTCTAGACAAAAATCAAAAACGTTTTATTTTAGTTTTAGACACCAAAAACTAAACCGTTTTAGTCTAGCTTGAGTCGATGTAAACTAATATTTTGTTGATTAAAATGCATTTTATCAAGTTAAAAAATATTTGTATTTTATGAATTAATGCTTCACTTCAAATTATGAAATTGTTGATAGACTTTTCATTAATTAATACAATGATACAAATGTATGATCTAAGGATTATGCAAAACAAATGTTAATTTTTATTTTTATTCTTAATTTGGCAATTGTCCTTACAATTTACAATTACCTAACATGAAACATATATATTTATATATGTCCAAAAAATGAGCGATGGAGTAAGAACTTCTAATGGGGCCAGGTAAAATAGAGGACTAACTAACTACACCCTAGCTTCTAAAGAAACTGAACTATACTAACGGGAAATTAGTACAATAAACAACTCTGGTGCATACTGCTAAACCAGTTTGAATAATATAAAATAATGAAATGTTACATGACTTGCTATATGCTGCATCTAAAACCTTGGAGATCAGAACTCATCACTTAACAATTAGTGACAACAACTGAACTCAAGATTGAAGCAAACAAACTCAAATTGGCTCAAACGAACAACAAGCACCAAGTTCCACACCAGTCTAGCTATGAACATATTCCCAATTTCTATTCTACAATTTAGTTATAAGATGTTTTTTGCTTGTCAGTGTCTCGTTATCGTCACAAGAAAAGGTGTATCAATGAAATTATTTCATTATCGTCATCGTTGACAAAAATCACACAGGTTTACAGGTTACATTGGTTTTAGTATATATTAGCATCTCTATTTATATGTTAGGCAAATTGATATTGGCCTGCTGTAAAGTCACAAAACATGTATGAGAAGCTTTCACTGTGTTTTCTACAGTACTTTTTATTTCTAAACATGGGAAATGGTATACATTTAATGGTACAGCCTTAACAAAGAAAGGCATCTGAACATAAAGCTTAATCTTAACGATGTCCTGTCTGCTTTGACGCTTAGTTTGACTGAAGAAGTCCTTCCTAAATAAAGACACAGTAAAGAAGCATTGCTTCTGGACATATAAACTGTATTTATTCCTGTCCTTCTCTTTACATTCTAATAATGCTGAGCTCTGTTGAGGAAGACAGTCTCCTGACAGCCGCTGGATTATTACTCAGTGCTGAATGTAATTGCTATGGGCCCACTGTTTGCCGGCTGTCTCCAAAGTAAACAGTATAAATCACTGCTTTTCACCGCTGCTATCTACACTAACCCCATCATCACCGCTCCAAACCCACACTGACCGCTCTAATAGCCACACTGAACTGCAAACTATATTCGTATAAATCAAATGTCACACCCCTGTTAGATCAGCTCTTTATTTAATCTGTATATTTGTGCTTGAGACTATTTCAAATAGACGTTTTATAACAAGCGTTTGGGTCTTGCCCAACCTTTTCTTGGTTTTGTGAACATTTCAAAGATGCCATGTATGCATTACGTTTCATTCTGAAACAGAAATAATTTGAAAGGACTTTTTTACAGATTGGCCATCAGGTATTTAAAGTTGGATAGGTAATATGTTATTTAAGTTGTTAATAGCTTAGGTCACTGACTGAAGATGCTTAGTCAGTAGCGCTATAGTGCTTCCATTGTGGATGTTTTTCATCCCTCGATTTAAAATAAACATTTCAACATAATTTCAATAAAGACAGACTACGACTTTCAGTCCAATTTTCTCTACTTTTCAGCATAAGATTTAATGAACAGCAGCAAGCATGGTGACAGAACCGACTCTGAAAACTGTACCCCCATATCCCTCCATAGGTGGGGCATATATGCAGAAAGTTATCCTTGCAGATAAGTTTCACGTGGCATATATGTTGTCTTTAGCTGCGTATCCCTATCAAAAAGTGTCACTCCTTTCAAGTCAGACTGTGTTTTTCATGGACTCAAGCTTTTAAGGTCAGACTGTCTTTTCATGGAGTCAGGTCCAATTTCTGAATTAAATAAATGTTAAATCAGGTCACCTAATTGCCAAAACACCCACAGCATCACTAGAGTTTGAATCCAAGACTCAAACTCGCAACTGTGTCTCATAAAACCCCGTCTCTTGAGACTTGTTAAATGGGGCTTTATTTACAGTAGTGTTATTAGTTTACAAAACATGTAATAAGTAAATCATGCAAAGTCAGAGCATCTTCTCACGACTAATGCTTGGGTAGCATGGGCTACGTTGGCTATTTTACTGCTGTTTTGACTGGCAGTTATAACTTATAACAACCTTTTTTTTTAGATAAAGAGCCTTTCCTTGAAGCCAGAATAAGGTTTTATGGATTAAGACCAATTAATGTTAGGTTAAATCACTCAGTTTCCACATTAATCTCAATTTAATACAACATAATTCACTTTATAGTTTTATGTAGACTTTATGTATAGGTTAAATGCATGAAAGTGGTTTTAAAGATCCGGTTTAGAGGTGTGTATAGATAGGAGGCCTTTTGGAAAGCTCAAGTGTCCCGGCAAAACTCAGAATAAAAAAAAAACTGAATTTAAAGACAAAAAAATTAAAATGGAAGGATTTAGCTGATTGTTTAAGGATTAGTATTGTTACAAATGTTTAACTTGGTTAATTTAATGGTTAATAATACTATTATATTTAATAGTCAATAAAACACATGTCAACCTGAACTGAAGTAGGAAAGACATACTCTGGAATTGATTTTACGTTGCCTGACAACCACAAAATGTGTTGATTAGCAAATCCCAAATCCATCCTTCTGAATTTCTATACACACAGAGGTTGTTGATGGCCAGGCAACTGTCCGCTAGAGTTCAGAGTTCTGAATAATCTGTGAGAATGCGATGCGACACACATGAGCCTTGCATCACTGAGTTAACATCTCTGACCCATACTGTTCTACTGCGTTACAACATTACAGGACTTCTTATATGATAAGAGAACTCCAGTGTATAAATACTTATGGCATACAGTAATATCATAGAAGTTCATTTTCAATCAGCAAGTCAGAAATGTTTAATAAGTGTAGACAATTTTTGGCCAGAATGAAACATTGCAGACAATCATTTTGTCTTAAAGTGTACTAAACAAACATGTTATACCTTGAGGGTGTCATGGCCTTTAAGTGGGATAGAGCAAAACTTAGAGAGCTAACCCGGTGAGATTTTTTTGTGTCTTATATGAGTATATAAAGAAACATTTCCAAAGGCTAATCACCACAATCAGTTGGGCTTTTTTTTTCTCTCTCTCACCACATTCCCAGTAGTAACACGATAAAAGATGTTTTGTATGTGTGAGTAAAACATGCCCTTTAAAATGTTTTTTTCCCCATTGTAAAGCAGCAGGGTCATATATATATAACCTGGAGTTGATTCAATAAAAGAAAAATTCAAGGAAAATCCATTTAGTTGAACTTTCCTATTGAGAAGAGTTTATGAAGTGAGAAAAGACCAAAGACACTGCCCTTCAGTTGTAATCTTTATTTTTTCAAAAGCACCAGTAAAAGACTAACCAGCATAATTGAAATCTCACTGGCTTTCCATAGCAAACATCATTTGAATGACCCTACTGCTTTGATTAGCTGAGGCTTCCTCTGTTAAGGCCTTTGAAATGCAAAATAAGATTGATTTCTTTTTTTTTTACTTTTTGGTCAAAGGCGAGTTATTACAAGCATGTACTGTATGCACTCAGCTGTTTCTACACCTGCCCTGTTAATCTTCAGCAAAATAGTCCGTTAAGTGTTTAGGTAATACTGTAAAGTTATTTGGATTGAGATTAGGAGTTTTTACAAGTAACACAATTCTTTTAAAAATTTAATTTGCATTTATTAGACACCTTTATCCAAAGTGGGGTACAACTGAGAGAAACAACAATCAATTAGTTACAAAGAAACTGTTTATCTTTAGAATATCTTAGAGTTTCAGCTAATTATTTGAACAAAGACATGGCTTTTTTTATGTATCTACTCAAAGAAAACATGTGTTTTATCTAGGGTTTTCTTTTATGCTTGAAAAGGGTTTCAGTTTTTTAGATGGTGTAAGTAAGATTATTTCACATGCCTGGAAAAAAAAGCTTGTTTGATACATAATTAATCTCTTGTGAAGTGAGCGAAGGCAAAAATAACTCCCGTTTTACCAACCCAAACAATGACAATGCTTGTAATAATGATTAAACCCTCTGGTTTGTAAGCGCTATTTAAAATCAAGCTATTTTTCACTGCACACAGTTTTGCAGTCCAGACTTGAGTTGAATCAGCCTGGGCTTGACCTGAGGAACTTTCACACCTCAAACAAGCACACGTGCAATCATTTCTTAAGGATAAGAACACTTTCTTGTCAAGTTGTGTTTTCATGAATTAAAAATATTGTAAGCACTATATTGTAAAAAAAATTAATATGCACATTTTGGGCCTTTTTCTTGTACTTACAATGTCTTTCCTAGATGGAGCCACCTTGAACACATGCTTCTAGTGTATATTAATGGTTCCTATGATTTGTTGTTATTTTTCATGATAATAATATGAATAATAATGTACATTTTAATAAAAAAAAATTTCAAACTTGAGTGCAGCAGCACAGAAATTCTATCCGTCACCCCTTATCTTTAACACAGACAACTTTGTTCCAGGAGCGCCACAGCTCTGCACAGATTACTTTCAGTTCAATGAACCACATCTGATCATCCTCGTTAAGCTGGTCTTGACTTGTTTAAAGGTAAGATTGGAATTCGGAACAAACCCTGCAGAGCTTTGATACTCCTGTAACTAAGATGATTGACCTTTGTGTAATACCAAAAAAATGCAATGAAACTGTGGGATAGAAAAGTATAAATGCATTATCAGAGCAAAAATAGTTAACTTTTTCATGGGTTTTTATTTTCACACATACCAAAAGTATACATTCTTATGTGAATGATTCTGATATTTGCACCTTTCTGTGTGTGTTCACAGGGAACCGAATTATCACTGAAGGGGAATACGTGGAGATGACTAGCATCACCAAAGACATGTCGGGGACATATGAGTGCATCACCTCCAACGACATTTCTCCTCCAGATGTTCGGAGTGTACAGGTCACCGTTAACTGTGAGTTTTTCCTCGTTCGAGTTCGTTTTCCTCGTTTCTTACTCTGATCGGCAAAGACGATATGTTTCACAGTTCCACCGGTCATCTCTCGAGCCCGCAGCACAGGAAGTGCTCTAGGACAGAAAGGAGTTCTGTGGTGTGAAGCTTCTGCTGTGCCTCTGGCTGATTTCCACTGGTACAAAGGAGAGCGCAGGTACGACTTGCACATACATTTTAGATTAGATTTATTTTTGGGCTAATTGGGTGTTTTCAGTAACCTGGGTAAAATCAGCCCCTCCCACTACATTTTATTTTATTTTATTTTGTTGAGGGTGTGGAGGCATTGAGCTTTATTTCTTCTGTAAGATTTTTACTGGAGCAAATTGTGAAGATAAGTGGTTGTGAGAGAAGATGTCAACTTTGTGCACTAGACTGGATTCGTGTTCAGTGTGATGGTGGACTGTTGTATTATATAAAATGGCTGAAACAAATGGTTGTTTAAAGGAGGAAATGTCATATTGAAGTTAGAGGAGAATACCCTGTGTGGCACAACCGTGTCTATACCTTTAAGTTTCATGTCTGAACAGCACTTTATAAATTTAGTTTTTTGTCCCATCAATACCCTTCTTTTGTCAACACTTGCATAATTAAGTTATTAACAATATCTGGAATGCAATAAATGAGCGGAACAATACAGCTGGAGGTTTTTCCAGTCTACATCTTGCTTTGACCAACGTTAAGCCGACAAAAGAACTGCAGAAGATAAATGTTGTGATGTCCATAGTTACTACAGAGTTGTGTCATTTAAGGAAGAGTATTCTAAATTGTGTTACCGCGCTACTAACTAGTGCACAGCATGACATTTCCATCACAGATGAAGTGTCATTTACCTTTAAAAAAAAGTGTAACAGAAATGGTCATGGTTAATTTCGTAACCCCTATTCTCCAAATAGGAAATGGAGAGTTATGTTGATGTAATTCACTTACTCTCAAACCTGCAAATTCTTATATACGAATATATCTTATACAATTTGATATATTTTAGAACAAACCAGTAGTTTGGAAGCTGCATTATAGACTTCTAAGTAATTGCACTTAAAAAAAAAACAGGCTTTTGTGCATTGTCCATAGCTCCTTTTCTGAGTATTGAAGAGGGGAACTCAAGACACTCTAGAAACAGGAGTGGATGTTTAAGCAAAATATACAGCTTTGTTTTAGGTTTTGTTGTAAGGAGTTAAATGCTGTCTGAGCGTTCATTGTTTGCAAATTTTCAGTTTTGGTAGCAACTACGGTGAGGGAAACAAGAAGATTGTGTTGATTTTGCAACGCCTTATCATAGAAAAGCAGCACAGATGGTTATATTTCTCCACGTCTTAAATCACCATCTCATGCCAGTCCGTCTCAGTTTTTGGTTGTAAAAAATGTTGTTTGTTGAAAAACTACAGTTTATCAATTGTTTACAGTTAAAGACTGAATAACTACATTTTCTGGTGGCTAAACGATTGTCTCTCACTGTTGAAATAAACCTAGCTTAGCTGTTTTTTTCTGTATCTGTGAGCAAATGCTCAATAACTGCTGGGGGATACACACTTTATTTTTTTGTTTTAAAAAGATAACTAACATAATCTCACATTTTCCAGACTGCTCAATGGCCTCAATGGGGTCAAGATCGAAAACAAAGGTAAAGAGTCCATGCTCACCTTCTTTAACGTCTCTGAAGAGGATTATGGGAACTACACCTGTGTGGCCATGAACACGCTGGGGATAACAAATGCAAGCATCATTCTGTACGGTGAGATAATTAAATCATTCTAAACGATAAACAATCTTCATCGAGTATTTGACAGGGATAGTGACGCTTTAAACATGGCTAATGCTATTACACAAGCTCTCGTTGTATGGCTTGAGGCTTGTACTCACCTGGACCGTACGTGGAGAGAGTAATGCATGATGATACACACCGAGGTTTGGAAGCTTGTTAATGTTTCTTCTCTTCCCTCAGGCCCCGGAGCCATACACGATCTGAACAACAGCGCCTTATCACCAGCCTGCTCTTTCCTGGTTCTAACTCTGCTTTTAACCCTGTCAAATCTCAGCAGGTTTTGATGCTAAAGCAGTTGCTCCTTCTTGTTCGTAAACACAAAAGCATACACTCAAACAGAGGAGGACAGTATACTCGATGGTTGTTATTTTCAGTTATTATTTGGCCTTGTGTTTTCTCTCTGAAGGCAGATGTTGGTGTGAAGCGCTGAGGTTTAACCATGTTTGAAACCGTGAAATGGACTGTGAATGGAGTTTGTTAGCTGGCTAGAAATAACAACAATAATAATAGAACCATTGTATGTGTCCCTCCAACCTTTTGTATGTGAAAAGAGAAGCAAAAATCCATGTGCTTGTGAATAATTGAATGGTTTATTGCTCAGTATTGAACAGTGTGAATTGAGGTCACTGGTGACCGGTCTTCTTGTAAAATAATCCTTTTTTTGTTTGTTTTTAAAGAATTGTTCAACTAAAAAATAAATACGGTAGTAAAAAAAGAAAGAACACATTTTAAAACGATTCAACAGTTTTAGAAAGTATTTGAACATTAAAGCCACTTGTAACATTAGCAAGTTTGAATGGCAAAAGGATCACATATTAAATAGCATTCTATAATAAACAGAATAAGTTTTGATGTCACCATTGCTCTCAGTAAAGATAATTGTTAAGATATTACAGAGGGTTATTTTCTCTAAAAGTAATAACACACACAGAATCTAAATGTCAATAAAACAGCTTTTATATGTAATAAAGTGAATTTGGTTTGAATTGCTACATATTTGCTATGTATGCTAAAGCTGAAACTACCATCTTAATCTATTTGTAATGAAATTGCATTAAAGTATCTAGACACAGGATAAAAGAAACAACCTCTAAAAACGACTGAAAGTTCCAGTATATCCTAACTTAATCAGAATAAAAATGCATGAGGAAAAGTTGTACTTTTTTTAGGATTTTCACCAAAGAACCAAACATCCCCTTTAAAGGGGAAGCATTGCTGGGGAACTTCAGTAAAAAAAAAACAACCACTTTAAACCGACAGGGATTTACGACAGATGGACTGGGCAAACCATGTTGTATCACTAAACAAAATTCTGTTAGTAAGTCCAGCAGCACATTTAAACACAAAGTATGTAAAAAAACAGTAAGAAAAAAAATTCTTACTTAGGTACTAAGATCTGACTAGAGTCTAAAACCTTTAACAATCCATACTTTCTGACTTTACACTTACTGACGATCACATAAACATTAAAGTAGACACCGTTCGTTTAAACAACACAAACACTTCTCTGATTTGTCACCTAAAAGTGACACTTTCCGAATGTTCATAAAGTTGGGTTTAGAACCTAAAAGTAGTATTAACTATGGGAAATTGAATAACAAAAGGTGTGAATTTATTTCATATACAATTCCATTTAAAGGTCTGCACCAATGATGATGAAAGGATGCATGAATCACCAATCTACCGGAATAGTTAAGAGGAAACAAGGGCAGATATCTCAACAAGGCAACCTACGCAACACTGAGCCAGGCAACTGCATAACTGCAATCCAGTAGAAAGGCTAAAGGCGTGTTTAGGAAAAGAATTGGAAAACACACATTGCTTTTCTTATAGGTTTCTGTAACTGCTCTAGGAAGCTTGTAGTTGAATTTCATGGCCACAAATTGGAGCTCCCTTGACTTCTATGATGAATTCCACACTCACTGTGCCACTACACCACACCGCAGAACCCACTCCGCCTGCTCTACACAGATTCCACATCACACAACGGTCAAGTTACTGAGAAGATGGTGACATTCAAAAAATATCTTACCTGCTGTTTATGTTAAAGCCTAGGTCTTAAAACAAGGGTCGGTGAACATTGCCACAGACCCCACAAACAACTCTGATCATTTCACGATGTTGAAATGATGATGAAATTAGTCTACACAAAAGTGGCTCAATTGTTTTAATACTTTGAAGAATACTGCATTTAATTTTATTTACTGTACATGTACAAATGTATGCAAACAATGTTCACTCAACTGCATAAACACAGACAATAAGATCTATGCGTTCGATGTATCACTATATTACTATAAAATCCTGCAATCATAGTGCACTCCTCATCTGCCATTAACATGTTAAAAATGACAAGAAGCAAATATCGTTGCATGTGCTCAATCTGAGGTGACTTACAGTATGTAGGAGCATTAGATAGACAGACTCCTTACCTACAGAAGCACGTTTGATGCTTATCTTAGAGCTGCAATGAACAATGCTAGAATGACCATGCCCTGCTGTTAGCAACAGAAAACTGCATCCCGAAGCAGAAACCTTTTGCTGTTGATTAGAAACAAACCAAAAGGAACAGAGTTTAATCTGAACTTGATTGATTAGAACAAGTCCAAAGACTCACTTTTCATACACCTGAAAAAAAGCATCAGAAAGTTCCGTACTCAGTTGTAAATCTGTTTCCAGTTGAGCTTGTGTTATATGAAAGTTATTCTACTGGAGTTTAAACTTCTTTCTCAGGTTTTTGGTGCTGCGTTTCTTTTTAAGTGTGTGAGGTTTTTGTATCGAGTCTCTGTGAAGTAATTTTGACAGAAGGCAAAACTGTTATCGCAATTGATATCATAACATGATATTTAATAACTTCTGATGACTCAAAAAAAATTGCAGCCGACGCAATTCGTTGGGTGATAACATCTACTTATCCGTGATCTTTAGCACTAATTTCCACACTAATATAATGTCTCATAAATGTCAAGTTTTGCAAGTCTGAGCAGGTGGAGGTAAATGCTAATCTCAGATTTCATCTATTTCATATTCCATATCTTTCCTTTCATAAGACTACAGAATTAGCCGCCACACTTTCTTACTGAATGAAAAGTGACCCATCAGCATACAGATGAGGGGCTGGGGATACATAAAGCAAAGTCCTCCACTTATCACACTTTGCATGAGGGTTTAAAAGAACCTGTAAGTGAACAAAGAGAAATGTTATTGCGGTAGAACGAGAGTTTGTCCATGAGCTGTCTGCATTAAGCTTGAATGAGCTCGATCAACAGTGCTAGGTAAACACTCAGAAGAGAAACGATCCAATTCAAGGTCTGACAAATAACAATATAGCTTAGGACTGTAAAGAAAACGTGTGAGCCGTATGGAAAGGGTTGCAAGACTGGCTTTCTTCCTATGCCCTGAATGGGAAGACTTTACTTGACCGTTAAGTGCACAAGCTGGTTAAATAAAATAAAGAAACAACATTTGTACCCTACAGCATTGCCTAAAGACATAAGATAAGATTGACTTTCGATATCTCACCATCATCTGATGGTGATGTAAAAAGTTGAAATTCAACACCTCACCATGCAGTGTGTTACAGAGGCTGCATGTGGATTAAAAATATGCAATTTAGGAGTTTTATTTCATGGTTAAAAAATGCAGATGATGTAATTAGGGAGAGCAAAAGATATTCATTGTTAGCATTGTGCCTTCCGTGCATTAAAATAATATATATCATGTGATCGTGCAATCGATTTAGTTTCAATACTGACCCTGGGAAGGCTGCTCGGGGTGAATTTTAAAGAGTACAGGAACTGCTTATCAACTTCAATCATTTAAATAGTTTTAACAATATCAAACCAAAGGTTACTTTGGCTTTCTAATGTTATGAAAGTTACATTAGGGTTAGTTCATGATTCTTTATAGGTAATTTGCCTCTTTGTTGTGCTGCTTTAGCTCACTTGTGTACTGTCTATTTGTTGGAAATTTGTTTTTCTCTATAAACGCCATCTACAGGTTGATGAGCATATCAAATAGTGGTGTTTGCATTCTGTGATCAGCATGTGAGGCGATTGGAGTCTTAAAACACTGATTTTTAAATATATCTGTATGTGTAAATGATTATTTACGTCACAATATTTTTTTCACATTTTCTGATGACGCAATTTGGAAATCAATCTTGGAAATTCAATTGCAAACTAATAGGCAAAAAAACTCTCAGTGCAGTGGTTACGTGAACGTAATATGGTCACTTTTAATATCAGCTCAGAAAGGTTTCAATTCCAGTTTTTACTACACGTTGCAACTACAGAAGGTTTAAAAAGGATTTCTCTGGTAAGAACATGCACTCGGTCCCATCTGGCATCACCGATCTACGCTAAACTGCTGAACAGATTTCCAAATTGTAACACTCTACAACTCAAGAAGAGATTTAAAATGAGCCATTGTTTAAAAAAAATTGTTGGAGTATTACTATCTGTTTAAAACAATAAATATGTATCAGATACAAGGCTTCATTTGAAAGCATTGGTCTGATTCAAGTAACAACAAAAAAAAAAAAGATTTTAGCTGTTCAGATACATGTCACGTATGGGGAGTCTGATTTCTAGGAACTAAACATTATGTTTAGTTTTCCTCTCAACGCCTTCAAATTGTTATTCAAACCATGCTCACTCTAAAGTGGCAAGCAATGGAGAAGCATACTTGGCAAGCTTTTTAAGTAAGTTTACCTTCCACAAACATTGATAATTGCCTATTGTTTTAAGCTTATTTACTGGATAAGTAAACAACCTAAAGTGGAAACGGCTGGTTAGTGGCCAATTATAAGACCAGCTTCTCCCAAATTTGATTAATTAACCTCATTTAGACTTTGAATCTATTAAATGTCAGTGTTTGCTCTAAGTATTTGCAATGAGTTGAGTAACAAGTAGAAGAAACAGATGTTTTCTAGGATGTTACATTGTTGGTTTGTCAGTGAAACAGGACCTACGATTGAAATTACATGGTTCCTGAGTGTTGAACATAAATGTCTCAACTGCAGGTCTGAATGATCAGAATCACCTCAAATCTCTAAAAATCTAGCTCTATTCTGATTGCTGTAATATGTATACTAAGCAGTGGTGGTGCTGCTGCTGGCTGTAAACAGAAACATAGGAGTCTGTATTTACACCCAGCAACCCACTGAGGTGACAGTGAAAAGCTTCTAAATGATGTGAGGGGGCAGGGGGGGAGCAGCAGCAGCAGCAGCTTAGGATCATTTAAAGGGCCAGAATCCTAAATTAACCATTTTGTAAGTGAGCAGTTTTCTGTAAGGTAAAAGAGCTGTTGTTTTAGAGGACCATTTGGAAAATGTAATTACAATGTCTCACAATTTTTTTTAAGCTATGATGAGGTCCCCACAATTACTGGTAAACAGCAATTACTTCAGCTCTTCAACTGGTTTATAACACTATAATGCAATGGCTGGCAATCTCAACTTTTTTCTGTTGTATTTGATTTGGTGCATCTAATATTGAACAAAGGAAACACAGTTCACTTAATCAAAGCAACGTCACCCAAAAACTCTAAGCAAAGCCAAGTGTAATGTACATTTGTATTTATTTTCTGAGTGTTTATCTTGTGAAGATTGTAAAATGTATGATAGCGTAACATTTGCAACACACACTGCTCTCTTTCTCTCTCTCTCTCTCTCAATGTGCATGTACAGCCGTAGATGTATTTTCTTTTTTTTTACTTTTGGAACATGAGTACACAACTGTTGTATGTGTTCTGTGTAATAAAGTTAAGAATATTTTCTTCTAGGTTGTGGCTTGTTTTTTTTTTTGTCTCACTTGTGCACTATAGTACAAACTATTCTAAGAAAGTTTAGAAATTGTGGCTCTACAAAAAGAAATGTAAAACTTTTCATTTGAAATGGTTAATAATGGTGATTTTTTTTACATCAATGTAGAAGAAAAAAATGCTTCAAAATTTAAGTTTGACTGTTTTGTTTTGAAAGCGTCACGGTGGTGCAGTGGTTAGCACGGTCATCTCACAGCAAGAAGGTCGCTGGTTCGAGCCTCGGCTGGGTCGGTTGGCATTTCTGTGTGGAGTTTGCATGTTCTCCCCGTGATCGCGTGGGTTTTCTCCGGGTGCTCCGGTTTCCCCACAAGTCCAAAGACTTATATAAGATATAAGTGAATTGAGAAAGAACGATTGTCCATAGTGTTAAAAGTGTGAATGAGTGTGTGTGAATGTTTCCCAGCGATGGGTTGTGGGTGGAAGGGCATCCGCCGCGTAAAACATATGCCAGAGAGTTGGCGGTTCATTCCGCTGTGGCGACCCCGAAAGGGAAGAAATATGGCAGATGTTTAATGCCTTTTGATTTTTGTCTTGATTTTGATATTTTTTAGCAAATTTTTGCATGTAACAGTTCTACATTTAAACCTTTTAATTGATCTTAATTAGTCCTATTTTAAATTATTTTAAATGTAAAAACATACTAACAGCAAATTAGCAATCAGCAATTAGAGTTAAAATAAATCACCTAACAAATCTCTAGAAGGACTGAGCTTTCAGTCAAGTAAGCATCTCTTCTTTAAAAAAAAAAGCACAAACATCAATCGAAGCAGAGTTCAAAATTGCTTATATCCTGCCCTGTTTTCAGCTAGCTTTAGCTTGTTAGCACGTCTCTGTGGTGCTGCTCTATTGATGATTTGCACTCAGTTTGGCAGTCGTCCCACAGAGAACACAGCCAAAAATTGTCATGTCAAGCCTGTGTCCTCTGAAAGAATGCGTATTATTCACAGATTTGTCTTTGCAAATGAGCAGCGCTGTGGTCGCTCAGATAAAGCACCCACCAGCAGAACAGCACCAGGCTTTTGTTTCATTCAACAGGGTGAATGTCTGCCTTCACCTCAAGACAAAGTCTTTGAACTGGAGAACTATAAGTGGGCAGCATGGGTGGAGAGAGGTTAGGACGGGTATACCACAAAGTTACTACCTCAAATCAACTGGGAGATGTGCTCGCATGGGTTTTATACAGGTTTTCCAGATTTATCACAGGGCTGGATTACCAGAACACACCCAGTCTTCACAGAGCACCCATCTTTGCCTGAACCTGATTCGGCAAGTCAAAATAACAGAAATCAGGTTGGTTTCGGGCTTTATATTTAGTTCTAGTTCAGGCTGGGCTCGGTCGTGTGCTTAGCTGTGTGCTATAAAAGAGCAGCCGGCCATGTGATGCACCTGCATTGGTGCAAGAGGCACACATTATTTAGAGGTAAAATAGGCTTCTCTTCAGAGATTCCATTTTGGTTGCTCTTAAATACAAAAACTTAATAGGGTATTTTATTTGTTATTAATGTATTTACTTATTTGTACTACTTTTTTACTAACGTCCCAAAGGAATGCAAGTAAAACAAATAACAAAGGAGGGCAATACATGAATACAACCTGTGCAAAAGAATACAATTTTGTATGAAAATCTCTAGTGCATTTGGATTTACTCTTTTTGCATAATGAAAATAATGACCAGTGGGTTATTTAATGTGCTAAATAAAATAAAAGTAAAAAAAATGTAATTTTGAAAACTAAGTCATTCCCGTTGACACATTTTGCAAAGATCTGAGAAAAAATTGGCAGCTATCTGTTTAAGAACCGCCAAAACTGAATATTATTTGAAAGTAAAAGTGACCAGTTGGCCAGACACGGAGTGACCCATACCTGAAATTTGTGCTCTGCATTTAACCCATCCCAGTGTACACACACACACAGTAGTGAACAAACACACCGTGAACACACACCCGGAGCAGTGGGCACCCGTGGCTGCAGCGCCCGGGGAGAAGTCGGGAAACTGGGGATTGCTCAAGGGCAAACACATCAGTTATTGTGAATAATACTACTGAAAATCCTGCTTTCTTCTCCACTTGGTGTGACGTGTCGCCATGCCTCTCTTTAGAGTATTTCAGTTTCCTCATATTACAGTATACAATGTCTTGCTGCCATTTAATTGGATGATAAATATCCAACTTAATGAAAAACAGGCTTTAATTTGAGTGAAACAAAAAAATCCTTCCTTATAAATAGATGCAGTTAAAAATGTATGATTTGACCTCAATTCGTTTAGCTCTGGTCAAGCAGTATAGATCTTTAAAGGAGCGTCTACAGCACCAAGATAGGCCCCAGCAGAACCGCTGACTAAGACTTCCTTAGTAACAACTGACAACACAGAACTCAATTACACCGCACTTTGTTTTAGATCCAACATTTTATTATTGTAAGTCTTAAATATGTACCAATCGTTGCCTTTAAAAGATAACATGACAAAATATTCATTGTATATGTATATATATATTACAAGCAGAAATCAGTGGAACAAATAATTCCATCTCTTGAATGAAACTTTTGATTGATTTGAAAAACAAAACAAAACTCAGAGACATTATTGGTCACACCCATACACAGACAAAGCATGTGATCTGCTTTCATCCTAATGACTGAAACTCAAATGCATTGTCTTTATATTGGGTTATTTCTCTTTTTTATATTTTAACCACACTAACTGCTCTGTGCATGAATAGTTTGTATGAGCTGTTCTTACCCATGTTATGGTCTTTAGTATCTTAAAAGAAACCCATTATGCTGAGCAGATGCTACAGACAGGAACACACTTCCCAAACATGCACTACGTTCCCTTTGATGAGGATACAGTACAACTTGTGCTTAAAATCCACTGGACTCATGGTAGACATCAGAGTTACAAAAACATTATTAAAGGGACACCTCATCCAAACATGAAAACTGTCACTCACAGCAAAAACACAAGTTTTTCTTTTCTACCAGAGGACTTAGACTAGATTTGATATGATTTTATATGTATCTATTTGTAAGTGAAGGGCAAGCATGAATGTTTAAGGCTGAATTCAATCTCTACCCCTTGGGGGTGGTACTGTATATGTACATTCACTGTTTGCATAAAGTTGGCATCAGATTTGAGCAGACACCCAGAAATGTAAGTTCTTTTTTTTTATAATTTTATAATTATAAAACTTTTACTAAATTTGCCATTTGGGACATGCAAAAAAAATGTCTCTGCAATAATCGTGACATCACATTCGCTTAGATACATCAAACACGAGGGGCAGCCTCAGCCTTCAACGCCGGAAGTTGTTTTTTTTTTTATTCGTTTCTAAGGAAGCAATCACGATGGATTTTACACTTGTATCCTTATCTTGAGGAATAGTGTGAATCTAACACAATGGGACACAGCAGTATAGCAACATCTCACTTTCAGTGCAGAGAAACTTCTAGAAATCAGAATTCAGTTAAAGGGAATTTGTGATATAGATCAAAGATAAAATATGACAATTAAATGGTAATACTACAAATGTGACCAAATGAACATCTACCTGTAATCATTTTTTAAAAACAAGCCCACTGCATCAACACGATACTCCTATCTGAAAGCTCACCGGAAGTGCATTTACAACTGAGATTTGAGAGGAGGCACGTGGGCAGTGGGTCGTGTATAGAGTTTATTGAATGTGACTAAACTTCAGTTCATCGTCTGACTCCAGAATTGACGGCAATGTTAAAAATGCAAAAAAATTGCAGCTTAAAACATGTTTACAAGCCTTGCTTCATTAAGTAGGTTTTTCAATACACATTGCTTGAATTTACAACATAGTGTCATTTTTTACAACATAGTAAGTTAATTTTATGACATGTTGTTTTTACAACATATTATGTCATTTTTATGACATACTAAGTCATTTTTAGAACACAATATTACGTTTTTATGACAATTAAATGGAAAAAATAATTCGTACATGACAACTCTGAGGGTAGTGATTTTTTAATTATTATTAAGGGTGACAGATATATTTCAGGGAAGGTTTTATTGTAGTTTAATAGTTTAGATAACTTCATTATCTTTATTATGAATGATAATCCCCCCTCCAGAATCAAAACAATTTGAACTTAACATAAATTTGAACAGAAGCATAGGGACACTTCAACATTTATCATGAGTCTTGATTGACAAGTTCAATTTTGGTGGGGTTGGTTGATTGGGTTTGACTCCTAGAGAATGGTGGTTATTGTATTTTGCAAATATTTTGATATTTTGGCCATTCTATAGACTCAAAAGCTCATGTTTGGGTGTCTATTATATTTATGAACTGTGAAGGGGTAAATGACAATTTTCATCTTTGGCTGAAAATGTCTTTCAGATGTATATCTTAAAAACGAAAAAAAAATAAAAATCCACCAACATGTTAATACTGAGGTTAAGTTCTGCAGCTTAAAGCCCAATATCAATTGTCTCCACACAATAGGAATGATGCTTCTGCTCATTAGAGGAAAAATATACAGTGTGACTATTATTGTGTTTTCCCCACAAACACAATAGTTAGACTGATCAGATTTCACAATGATGAATGGACATGACGTCTCTAAAATCCACTTGAGAAATAAATTATACAACCTTGGAAAATCTGGAGTAACAAAAATAGAAAATGAGTGGTGGTTGTGTTGAACAGGTTAACAATTATAGAAAAACAGCTGTGCAGATCATCCCTTTATACAAGTTATTTATATATATATATATATATTTTATATTTGCATTTACACACAAGATGCAACACCGTACGTGTCAATTGGTTAGCCACTCGGTTTTGTTTGTGGAGCTCAAAAGCTGAAAAGTATGTAAATAAACAGTTCCAGAACAACTTGTTGAGAAAAATAAATCATAGGTTGTTGTTTTTTTTTTTATGGCGCTCAGATTATCTCAAATGATGTTTCGGTTACACTACACTTTATTTATGCAAAAAAAAAAAAGAAAAAAAAAGCATATTTTTAGTATCACATGCAGCAACCATGAGTATTTTTTAAAGTAGTAAAGGCAGAGTTTCTTTAATTTAATTACTAAAATCCACATCCTAAGAGATTTCTCAATGCACAATTAAACAACGTGTGGACCACTGTTTCAATCTAATGCACTTCCTTGATTGCATTTAGGCTGTGTGATATGACGCAAACACATAGAATCTACAATCATTGACTTTAGTCTAAACTACACCCAGAAAACAACAGCTTCATTTTGAAAATTAAATCTTGAAATCGTGTTTTCATCTCAATTACAATTTAATGCAGCGACTTCAGCTTTCTTCTCAATCTTTTCCTTTCTTTTCCACCAATTGCAGATTTAATTGAGGTCTGTGTGTCGCCGATTCACTTAGTAAAATACAGGTCATCGAAAGAAACACGTGGTCCTGCTCGCTGGTACGTTGGTCGTGAGCAGGAGACACAAGGATCGGGGGTCCGAGACCTGCTCCCTTCTCTTCCTCCAACTCTCCCAGTTCTTTTACTGTCTATCTCTGTTTCCTTTCCCTTTAAAGGCCCAAAAAATCTTCCAAAAGAAAACGTGTAATGTAACCTCAACATGATGTGAAGATGTCACAATATCTCCAAAAACTGTTTTATCTATGAGAGCTTTGCATCATTTTGAAGACTCCAAATCAGCTGCTCTGCTAACTAAAATATGAGCAAACGCATGTATTGTCCTCAACTTTTGTTTGTGTGTCTCGCCCTTAAATGCTAAAATGTATTAAGACTGTTTTTAATCACATGAATAACATTGATATTTTTGCAGTTCCTGTGCAGTTATAATACATTAATAACATGACAACAATTCAAAAACACATCCCTCCTCATCCCACCCCTTTGAGATCAACGTACTATTCCCTCAAACATTAAAATATTTGCTCCATCATGTTCATAGCACAGAACAATTAAAATAGTGTAAGTCACAAATAAATTATAAATATAAAATTAGACATTCTTCTCCTTTGTTTTACTGAACACACATCTGCATTCAGTGTTAGAATTAGCCGTGTGAAGTCATTAAACTCTATAATAAAAATCAAAAACTGATTAAGAAAGAGGGTACCTTCTGCACACTGTTATGCACTTTTGGAAACCCATGCACAAAGACGTGACATCAAGACGAGAGCGATGTCACAAAAACAGAGCGTTGAGCTGCAGAGCGGATCAAAACTTGAGCAGGATTTGGAGAAGTGTGATGAGTAGACAGAGACAGGCAGGAGTGAAGAGTGTCGACGAGCCGCTGTTGCCATCCTGAACTGCTCCGGGTCCTAAAAGCATCAGAAAAAACACACAAGTGTCAGAAAAACATCAGATAAAAGCTTAGGTCTCCAACTGTGTTCAAAGCTGCCTGCTTCCCTTCCTCCAGTCTGTGTGTGGTGCATGAACTCTACATAGAGCGCTCGTCTGATTCCATCTTAACTTCCTACACTTTATCTGTTCAAGGCTGTCAGCCCTCTCTCTGGGTTTATAAAACTCTTTTCTCCTTCTATTCATGCTATTTTGTTGTCAGTGGCGCACTATGCAATATTTCATCAACAGAAGGTGGATTTCCAAAATGAAGAGAAACTAAAATAGCTGTTGGTCGGGATAGGATTGTAACTGTGGGTGAGTGTGTGTGTGTAGTCAGCCAATGACTGGTGAAATTGATGCCACATATTTACATAATATCAAAAGTCTGTAATGGCAATGAAAAGGTGATGTTAGCTGTTACAAAAATGACATTTTATTTTACAAATAAACTTTGCAAATAATGCAAGTACTAAGCTGCTTGAGATTAATCACAAGAGGATTTCAAATCCAACTGAAAAAAAATCAATATCAATATCAGTTATTGATCAAAGTCCACTTGTCCCAAAGTAGTCTGGGTTTCTTTTTATGACGATCCCTATTTCTCTTCACAACCCAGATTCTAGATGCATTGGGGTGTTTTATTTATTTATTTATTTGTTTGTTTAAATAAAACACATTTCACTAAAGTCAGTATTGACCTGTGACGGGATGAAACACTACAAGATACGAAACAAAAGAGGCTGCGCAAAGACGGCTATTTTCTGTTGTTGTTTTTTGTTACAAATCATTTAAGACGTACTTAAAGTAAAACAATCAATATAAACCAAGTTGATGTGAAATTTAAAATCAATACACAAGCTGGAAATCACCAAAACTCTAAAGTTTTCAAATTCAAAATAAACTGAAGTATGAATTCAAAATTATGTTTAATATAATTTTTTTCCAATATAATTTTTCAAACATGCTTCTATTTAGTTTCACCTCTAATGCTGCCTCTGATCTCCAGAAATGGGGTGTAAGTCCAGGACGGGGAAGGGCCGAGTCCTTAACCCCTCAAGGGCAGACAGGGTTTGGTGACTAGGTTTGTTTGTCAGCCATTCTCGGCCTTCTAGTGTAAGCGGAAGGTTAACGGTTCGATCCCCGCCAGGCCCATTCTGCTGTTGTGGTCCTGGGCAAGCCACTTCACTGGTGCGGTGTGTTTGGGGGTGGGCAGGGGGCCGTAGGCGCACGTCCTGTCGGACTGCCCCAGGGCAGCAGAGGGCGACCAAGGTAGCTTATTATTACCAGAGTGTGAATGTGTAGTGAGTGAATAAAGCTATGAAAATGGTAAATAGTCTGAGTGTCGAGAAAAGCACTGTATAAATTGAAGCCATTCTTATTATTATATTTTGAAGAAATGACATCTGTGGTAAAAAGAGAAAATATGAAAGGTGTTTGGCAGAAGAAAAGGTTCACTTGAGACAAGTAGAATAAAGAACAAATAGTTAACGGGGAAAAAAAGTTAAAGTTTTAGCCCTTGCTTTTATTTTTCTTTGTCTGACTAAATGTTACTTGTTTTATTCATTATATCTCTGTTGTTCATGCACTTTTGTTTTATTGTTTTAATTTTGTTCATTGTTTAGCTTTTTGGGAAGCCAGCTCAAGGCGTTTTGTTAAAAACAACGTTTATTATTATAGTATTATTATTGTTTACCGCACAGTAGCTACTCAAAAATTGCAGCACCACACCAAAATGAATAAAATAAATTAATCAATTGACCATATTTCTCGTCTTGTAAAACTGCTGGGCACAGTTTAAATAGACCAAGATAGCTTTGTTTGACACAAAACAGCTTTCATTAAATAACTCTATAATGAACTGTTTCAATTCAATACTAAAATAAAAACTGTGTAATTACAATAAAAAACAAAACACTTTCAGTGGAAGCAAGCTGGCTCTAAGTAATAATAATAACAGCACCAAGCAATATAAGTTTTATTAGTGAGGAAAACATGAAATTATGTCTCCTCAATGTTTTTTCTAAAGTCTTTACATTTTAACAGAGCAGCAGTCTTATGAAAAAATGTCATGCATTTGTCCACATGCCATCTACTTCTTGCTCAGATCAGTTTATTGAAATTAAAATATGTTCGATGTAAGTGTACCCAACACTCATTGTTCAAATACATTGAATAGTTTTAAAAAGCAAAAGATTTATTTTGAAAGTAAAAACAACAAAACATCCCAACATCTCAAGATCTCTGGGTTGTACTTAAACAAGAAAATTAGACAAAACAGCAGTAAACCCAGATTAAACGTTACTTCTGTTAAAACTAATTGTTAGTAAAGCAGCTATTGTACTGATTCTCAGTGTGTGTGTGTGTGCGCGTGTGTGCGTGTCTGTGCGTGTGTCTGTGCGTGTGTGCAAGCGTAGTCATAAACCTTCCACAAACAACTCTGTGATCAGAGTTTTCAAGTGTGAACTTTCCATTCCAAGGTCTCAGCTAACATGAGAGCGAACGGCATGGCTGGTTTAGTTGTGTTAAATCTACGTTAGAGCAAGATCATTGCTTTGTGGATGAGATCATGAAGATTAGTTTTGAGTTTTAGTCGATTGTGCATCACAAACCTTCCCCCCAATCATCCTCAGAGGGTGATTGCTCTAAACCCGCCGAAGTGGTTTCTAAAGCAGAAGATGTCTCTGCTAAAAGAAAGATTATGAAACAAAACACTTTGAAAATAAAGACAATACTGCTACAATCCACAGAGCTAACTAGAGTAAATTAGTCCCTTTGGTGGTGAGGTCTGAATATATTACAGCATTGTTTGGGCAAAAAAAGTGAATGCAAGCGAAAGTTAAACATCTATAAGGTGTGGGGGTTACATTCAGGGATTTCTATGTTTTCACTTATTTAGACAGCCACAAAATGTATTTTTGTAACGTATTCTACTCATGTTTATTAGTCTATTTTTCTAAACATTTTTCACTATAAAAAATATCTGTCAATGTTACAAAACATTTTCATGATTTACAGGATTGAATCCATATTTTAAATGCTGCATTGCATTGTGGGATACATGGGTAAACTACAGGTGTCTGTTTAAATGGTGTCTGTGCTCCATTAATATCTGATACATTGTGATTGTTTTTACCACTAACACGTGGTAATTCCTTGGCTAAAGTAATTCATTGTAGGCCACAGCCCTACAAAGTGTTGCTCCCACCTGAACACACCTGATTCCACTATCAATGCTTGTGTTAGCTTGTTTTAAGCTACTTGTTTCTCTCTTCAAACAAAACAAAACAAAAACAAGTTGGGGCTGTGGCCATCCAAAGATGAGTTTGCCCACCCCTGTTATAGTGGGTGAGGACTAGAAAGTTCAGATCTCAAATATTTGGTAAATTAATAAATGGGCTGAAATATTACGTTCACTGAATGGAATATTCTTTTTAAAACATAAAAAACAGAGAAAGTCAAAGTAGTTTTATGTCTTTTTTACAGTGTAGAGCGGGGGTCTCCAAACCTGGTCCTAGAGGGACATTTTTGGCTCAACCATCATGAAACACACCTATTGCACTAATTAGGGTCCTCTGATTGGCTGAAGCTAGAGTAGTATGCAAACTACAGCAGGGTTGCAACTAAAATGTGCAGTTTGGGGAACCCTAGTGTATCCCCAACAACTATACGCCTAGCTTTGAATGAGCTTAGAGTTTTGTATTGACGAATTAAAAATTAAAAGTAGATAATTGATGACATTACTCTGGATTTATGGAATTAGAATGTTGAATTAGTTGAGTGATGACAACAGATATAAAAGTTAAGTTTGTGAACCTATACTATGTAATGAAGAAGACATGGCTTACTGTGTTTCTATTTGTGATCCAGAAACTGTGCTCGCTCAGTGTTGTATGCAGTAATTTTCTGGGGCTGCAATGACTAATCAACTGAACTTCTGCTAGCATGAAGTGAACTGGTCACATGACCTCTGTATGCTGTGTATGAGCTCAGTAGAGCACAGCGGTCAGCCTCCAGAAGAGGCAGAAATCACTCATTTTCCACTCACAGAAATTGATTTTCAATTTCCAGGTCAGAGCTAGAATGTGGTGCAAGGCTTTCAAGTGAAAAAAATGTGTCAAAGGCGACAAGCCGATGTAGTGGTCACAGAATCAAAATGTAAACTCTGCATCTCAGTTGAGGTGGAGATCAAATATAAGATGAAAACCACCAGTTTTTTTTCCATGTATTACATAATAAATGCATTTATTCAGTCATATACCTGTTTTTTATTAATAATTGTTAACATTTGCTCATATCATTAATTAGCAGATCATATGCTGACTGATTTTAATTTTTTATTTTTTCTCTAAGATAGTAAATTATGAAATACGTATGTTAGCCTAAAAATAGGTAGCATGCGTTTAGTCAATTTAGATAACTACAAATTTGGATATGCTTACATCGTAAAACTTAATAGGATAAAAACAAAATTTAATGGAATTGGTCCGTTTTAATTTTTTTCCCCCATATTGTGAAACTTTTGTTGCATTCTGGGATACTTTACTTATTGAACAGGTGCAATGCTATCATTATCTACATTCAGGCTGTCAACTGAGCCGTTAAAGCGTAAGCTTCTTTACTAAAATAACCTGGAAAAAGTAACAAACAAAAGCAATCCTCACAGTTGTCACAAACTGTGACACAATTGTTGGTTACAGGCTTCAAACATGTTGATTTCTGATGAAAAGTTGGGTCTTTTACCAAGAGACATACTATGGGATGTGCTCCTTTTTTAGCCATCATCAAACACTTAATCAAAAGCCATTTCACTCATGTCAATATTGACTTAATAGGATTGAGCTAAAATTTGATGATTGTACAGATGTCCCAGAATGGTTCCTGTTTGAAATTCACCGACTGTATGAATATGGTAGCCATTTTCTTCAAAGTCCAAAACTTGACACAAAGTGACATATTTGAGGTATGCCTTATTTAAAGCAATCTAATGTAATAAATGGTACTCATTTATGAATCTTTTCAAATTAACATATTTTATATAACATAACTGGATAAGCATAAGCTGGATAGAACATTACTACTATTGCTAAAACATCTATTTACAATTGGTCTGAATATTTTAACATTTTAGTTGCCAGATTGGAGATGAGTGATCGACATTAAGTGAGCTCCGAAACAACGCTTGTGTTCTGCATGAGCCCGAGCATGATTCTCTTTGATGGGGTGCTGTCTTTGGATTTGGAGTGTGCAGAGCTTTCTGGGATCCGTTCAGGACACTTTTCCAATTATTCCATGGCTTAGAGTAAATCCTACACAAGTGTAATTAAAGGAATGTGAGCTTCCCTCAATCAAACGCAGGCAATTAATAACTCTATGGGGACATGATGCCGATCCCACGCTTTTTAAGCCCAAACACAGGAGAAGTGCAGGCAAGAGCAAGACTTCCAGCAGATAAACAAGGTTTAAGGACAAAACAAGGACAAATCATTAAGAAGCATCAAACCACACACAGAAGAGGAAAGAGGCAACAGTAGCAAAGACAAAGTTCTACTTTCATTCATATAGCATATGCTCAGTGTCTTTGTGCTTTAGGACCAAAACACCTTTACTTGCAAGGTAGAATCTGAAAGCGAGCATATGGCTATTCATGTTTTACCTCATTTACATCTTTATTAGCAACTTTGACCTTAAAGAATGTTTAATATTTTATGGATAGTTACATAAACTATGGATTGGGAATGTATAGACATGAAGACACAATCATATTTAGACAGTTCAATTTTACGTTGGATGTTTTAATATTTATAGAACTTTTGAAAGAATTTATTAAAGAATTGTATTTATCATGTATTTATGTATGCGTACTCAAAAGGCTGTGGTGACGGCTGGCCTAAGGATTTGGGCCTCAAGCCCTCAATGTTTTTTATTGAGCCCTGGATCATTTCAGAATAGACATTAGAACTGACAGGAGTTGAATATTCAGTTTGGTCTTTGCTGTCTTAGTAAACAAAACACAGGATGGACCGCTTTAGTTAAACAGCACATGAGCACTGAGAGAAAAGCTAAAAACTCATATGGGTGTGATGTCTGTGCACCAATGAGCATTCAGAGAGTAGACCAAAACTGTCCAAAACTAGCACGATTGGTTGACACACACGTGATGCATTTACTGGTGGCCAATAAAACGCGAGCTGCTCCAGCATGCCCCGAAACCATTATGAATGAAACACAATTGATATATGTTGGCAACATATAAACAATTAAGAAGCTCTTGGTTTACCAAATAACTAAAAGAGAACATATTGTTTGTAAAAATGAAAAAAATAAACGTCTTTGTTTAGCCTGGACTTATTAGTAGTTTTGCTGTAAATCCTTGTATTACCAAACATGCGTTATTGCAAACATGCGTGTTTCACTTATACGTTATATCTTAGGAAGCATAGAAATCAAGCTTTTTTCTTGGTGGGATTCCCCCACAAACACTATTTTTTGTCACTGATTAAAGGGGTTGAAAAGAATTCTTTGTTACAATTAAAACGTGTTTTACAAAAAAAAATGTACTATGTATATATGCATACATATACATACTATAAAATAAAAAAAAAATATTCAAAGGCGTCACGGTGTTGCAGTGGGTAGCACGGTCGTCTCACAGCAAGAAGGTCGCTGGTTCGAGCCTCGGCTGGGTCGGTTGGCATTTCTGTGTGGAGTTCTCATGTTCTCCTCGTGATCGCGTGGGTTTTCTCCGGGTGCTCCGGTTTCCCCACAAGAACAAAGACATGCGGTATAAGTGAATTGAGTAAGGACGATTGTCCATAGTGTTAAAGTGTGAATGAGTGTGTGTGGATGTTTCCCAGCGATGGGTTGCGGCTGGAAGGGCATCCTTCGCATAAAACATATGCCAGAGAGTTGGTGGTTCATCCCACTGTGGCGACCCCGAAAGGGACGAAAGCCGACATGAAAATGGATGGATGGCTTTTTATTGAAGACAAACTTAGCTTTTTTCCCTATTGACAATAGCCTTTATTATTTAAAATGAGAGGTTGCTTTCAGACGGTGAATTAAAGTATATATTAATTACATTTTATTACACAAATAGTGTCGTCTTCTACTAGTAATAAAAAAAACGAACACACAAAAAATTTATCATTTATTTATCATGTTGAGATAACCTCCTGCAGTTTACTGTTCGCTTTCATCAGTTGTTTGAACTGAACTCAAGAGCCACTTGAGAAGACTTCGATTTCATCCGAGTCATTGAGTACCACATTGCTATTCTTCTGGTAAATGATGCCTGAAAGCTCTAGTCCCTGTTCGTTATAATTGCAAAGAAAATCGTTCCCTTTCCACGGTAAAATAAACAGAAGTGTAATGATGACAACTTTCATTTCCTTTAGGCACACTTCTCATCACTGCTGCAATAATGTCACGCTCACAATTGCACAAGCATCAAAGGACAGCATGTGATGCAAACATGTACTTACACAGAGGGGCGAGAGCATGCACAGACAGAATGAAGCCATGCCATGGAGGAGGACGTACAGAGAGGAGAGAAAGTGAAAGATGGTTAGCTCAAACGGAACAGAGAAGCATTCATCAAGCCACAGTGACTGGAGGCATCTCGCTGCTGCTATTCCACCGACAGCAATTGAGATATTCAGTCAAAGCAGGAGAATATATCACTGGCATCACAAAATGGGATTTTAAGCTAATAGCTCCTGTATTCATTTTGTCAGGTAGAGCCCAACATTATTTATTTGGGATTAATTGTTTTGGTGCTGATAAAGCCGGGTCCAACATCAACGTCTGGCCTCGTCACCTTGTAGCTGATGTGAAAATAACTGTGTTTCTGCTTACATTTTGTTTTATTAAAACACAAAAACATGCTTTGGAGGTGTGCAGGATGCAATCTTTCCACTGAGATTACTAACCTTGCAATAGTGTCGAACTAGTGGGTTCAATTATTTCTACATCGACAGAAATAAACAAAGGCATCACTCAAAAGCAACAAAAACAACAATCATAAGATTAAAGATCAACTGTTGCAAAGCAGGAAAAAAAATCTGTAAATGTACAAAAAAAAGCTAAAAAAAAATTTGTAACAAAATACATTTATTAATTTATAATAAAATGTATATAAATAATATAATAATAAATAAATGTATTAACTTAAACACAAAAACTTAACAAAACAGTTAAAAATGATGACTATCTAATTTAAACAAAAAAAATACATATATATTATTTTTTTTTATTTATAACCGTTTAAACCTTACCAATTTATTTCTGTTAAAATGTGTGACACATTGAAAATGCATTCACATTTTTTGTTCCAACTTTCATCAAAAAACTTGTTCATTTCCAGATCTTCAAATTAACAACAAAGTGACTATTGAAATGTACCATAAAGCAGGATGCTAGTGTTGGCACTCCCCAGTTTGTTGATGGCGACACACGTGTAATTGCCGTAGTCTGCCTCAGACACGTTGAAGAAAGTCAGCCTTGAGAAGGGTCCAGAATTCTCGATCTCAATACCATCAAAGCCATTGAGGATCCTGAGAAGCAGTCAGCACACACAGACTTGAATCAGCTTGGCCTTCTCCATGCCACATCACAGACTCTTTGATGCCAGAGGTTACGTTTATGACAGCATCCATGTTTTTGGACAGATTGCAGCTAGCTTGCAACATTAAAAGGAACGTCAGCAGGACGGAATTAATGGCAGAGGGACACACAAACGGTTCACTGTATGATGCAACACTGCACTGAGTCCTTTTCATTTTTTATGCAAGTCATTTTTATTATATTTTTTTTTCTTGGAAGTACAAAAGGTACTAAAGTAAAATAAATCCTCAACAAAGGGGAAACAATATTATTTTAATAGGAACATCATCTACCTTTCATAGAATAAGACCATCTAATACAAATGTATAAGACACTTAACGTTACCCCCTTTTATTTCATCAAAAACAACTCTATTTAAAGCAACTTGTTTCGGAGTCTGTTTCTCTAAATGAGAGCCTGAGCTACAGATGATCCTGCCTCTATATCCATGTACTGTAGTGAAGATGATGTCTGCTGTCTTCTCAGGGCATTGTTGGAGTAAACGATGATGATTACATTCATCTTCACAACCAAGAAAACATCATCTCTCAGCATATATAATGGACTGTGCTCCTGCTCATGGGAAAAATAGGGGACTTAATGGCCTATTTGCATATCTTAATGCTCAATTCGGATTTTTTGGTGTGTTCATTCAAAATAGTATGACATTAGAAACAGCAGGCGACTGCTATCCATATTCTGTGTGAACAAAATGCTGCAGAGCACTGTTCACTTATTTATATATATTTTTTCTTATATGATTACAATGATGGCTGTAAATAAAAAGTGTATTTATGTTATCCATTTGTCCAAAAAAAGGGAAAAATGCCTGAAAGAAAAAAATTAAAAGTTCAATTTTTAAGAGAAGTAAGGAGTAGTTGATACATTTTTTTCATGACTTGTTAATGATTTACAAGCTCTTTAGTAGTTAACTAGAGCAGGGGTCTCCAAACCTGGTCCTGGAGAGATGGAGACTTGCACATTTTTGGTTCAACCATCATGAAACACATCTATTGTAATAATTTAAATAATCTCCGAGTGTCTGAAGGTAGAGTAGTATGTATACTAGAGCAGGTTTGCAACTAAAATGTTCAGCGCTCTGGCTCTCCAGGACAGGATTTGAGGAACTCTGAACTACTTAAACTTGTTAAAGATGCATTTATAGTTTTATGGTTGTATGTGTAGTTATGGTTTTGTATGTGTTTATCTCTAAATAATAACAAAACATACAAACCATATGTGATTTTGTTCAAATTACACACTCAATGTGAATGTGTAGTTTATAGGAGTGATATTAACATAAAATTTCTATTTCAAAAGTGACTAAATTTCACAAAAAGACACCAATAGAAGATTAAATAATTTTTGTTTAATTGAAAAAATAATTCATAACTGAATAAATTATTGAAGTTTCATACTAATAAGCTATTATTATCAATAATTGTTATAGATTTTAGCAAAAAAAAAACAAGCAAACATTTTTTATGCCATTTTCTTCTTTTATGTTACACAAAGTGTTACCCTTAGGACGTAGGTACAGGAGTGTGAAACGCAGGACTTTCAGACTAAGAACTCATTTTTAACCTCAACTTTTAAATAGTCGACATGTGCACAGTATAACATTTTATTAAATTACTAATAAACTACACTTCTACAACTCCGTTGTACTTGATATTTACACCTAGTCCAACAATTTTTTTCACTACTGAAGTGAAATGCTACTATTTTTCACTAAGCAAAAGGTCTTTTTAATTCTGCCATGCTATTGCGCACAGAAAATATCATTCTGCTATGCCTAATTATGTATATTTACCAATTTGTGTATATTTGTCAGTAATTCAGTGTTTTCAACAAACTAAGGATAACCATTGTGCCAGCAAAGCTGTTTACGTATTAAAAACATGACAAACTCTTTAGATAAAAGTAAGCAGAAAGATTTATCCGTCACCTCTATTGAAGTGTTCAGCCTGTAGTCCAGCCTGCTGGTGATGCTTTTATCACCGGAAAGCTGGACTAATGTGATAGTCTCTTAACTGGTCTCTCAAAAAAAGACCACTAGACAGTTTTAGCTTGTACAGAATTCAGCTGCACAGATTCTGACCAGAATTAGAAAGTCGGCGCACAAACAGCAATCCTCTATTCTCTACTCTAGCTGCCAGTGACATTCAGAATAGAGTGCTGCTGCTCGTCTATAAGTCACATAACAGCTCTGCAACAAAATATATCACAGATACACTTACAATATACAAACCAAAAGAGCTCTTAGATCATTTGGTTCAAATTAGTTAGGACTACCACAGGCTCACTCTAAACAGGGAGAGTCTGCTTTCGGTTACTATACTGCCCACAGTTGAAACCAGCTTCCAGAAGAGACCAGATGAGCTTAAACTACAGAAGACATTTATTTAAATTTGTGTTTACTGACTGAACTCTGCTGTCCGAACAGCACAGCACCTATTAACTTATGTTATTCTTTTATATTAATAATATTTTACGCACTTAGTGTCGTATTCATTGCTTTTACCTATGATCTGTTTTTATTCCCTGTTTCATCTATGATCTGTAATCTTCTCCAAAGCACTTTGCAATATAAATAAAATTGCCTTGCCTTGCCTATTGGTCACAGCTAATACTATCACTTTGATGATAAAACACGCATTGCAGTATAGTTTACCGCGTACCATGGACACTAATGTGAAAATTCACCTCCTTTAAATATTTATGTGAAAAATGAAAGGGAAGCATGTTTCTGTTAACTGTACTGAAGTACTATAGAGATAACATACATTTTAAGACCTTTTAAAATGCAGATGAAATGACTGAGCTTGTGTACCTCCTGTCATCTCTGTACCACTCAAAATCAGCCTCGGGTACAGCATCTGCTTCACACTGCAGGACACCTCTCTCACCCAGGGTCACTCCAACGTCAGTGCCATCTGAAACACTGGGAGGGTCTGAAAAAAACCAGCACAACTCCACTATTTCATCACCAATTAAAAGTAAATGAACGAACACAGATGTGCAGAGATAAAAATGAATAGTAGAAGTGTATTTCAAAGCAGTGAATAACATTTGTAAAAGAGACTATCAAGATGAATACAATGTAAAAATGTAAAGTTTTACTAAGTGGAAATTATTCATCAACAACAATGAAAAATAAAATAAAATGTTTTAAAACATAGGGTAAAAAAATAGGATTTGCATTTAGAGGTAGATCGATACAAGGTTTTTTTTTGTCTGGATGATGCTAATATTTCAATCTTTGATGACCAGTTTTAAAGTACATATAACAAGCAGACGCTTTTGTCCAAAGCGACTTACATTAGGGGAGAGACAATATGCAATCTGTTACACCGTCAAAGTCTATCTCAGCTTCTCATAATAGAAATTGTATCCAACTGATCAATAAACCAAAGCAGTGAGGAAGAAGATAAAGACAGAGGAGGGAAAAAAGGAAGTTTTTTTTTATATAGTAGGTGTTCTCTGGAGAGAAGAGTTTACAGTTGTTTTTTGAAAGCTGTTAGTGTTCCTGCTCTCCTGACTGGATCAGGAGTTTGTTCCACCATCCAGGGTCAGTGAGAGAGAAGGTTCTGCTTAGAGATCTTCTGCCCTTGTGGAACGGAACCACGAGTCGCTGTTCCTTCTCTGAGCGCAGGCTTCTGGAGGAAATGTAGGAGTGTATGAGCTCATGGAGGCAAACGGGCTGATCTGGAGATAGTTTTGTACACCAGCTTTAGAGATTTGAATTTAACCCGAGCTGAGATGGGTGAGGAAGAGGGGAGTAACATGAGCTTTTTTCAGTTCCTTGAAGATAAGACGAGCTGCAGAGTTCTGGATCATCTGCAGAGGTTTGAATGCATTTGCTGGAAGTCCTGCAAGGAGAGCTTTGCAGTAGTCCAGACGTGAGAGGACCAGAGCTTGAACCAGGCTAAATTTAATTTAATAAAAAAAAATTAAAAGGAAGCTATTTTGTTAGTCAAAACCAAGTTCGAGATTATTCATGTGCCATTCTTCACTGAAATGAATGAGGGAAAAATAATCTTGTTATCCATTACCGTGTTATTGTTTCTCAAACTTTAATCGAACCACCAAAATCTATAATCGACGCATCCCTGCTTTATATTTTTACAGATTAAACATAAAACTCAGAGTTCATTGTGTTCTGCCACTCCTGAGATCGTTGCATATGTATGCGAGGCATATGTTGATCTAAATTCATGAGGTTCTTACAGTTGACTATGAGCTCGACTGTCTGGGTGTCCACAGCGATCTCATTGGCTGCAGTGCATTCATACACTCCTGCTTTACTTCGGCTGATGAAGGGGATCTCCAGCACCTCGCTGTCTGAGCTCAGGCTGTCATCTGCACAGAAAAACATCCAAATATGAATATCACGAAGCGCATCCAACATGATCAATCAATGAACATCTACAACAAATGACAATGATTGCTTTGTTATGATCCTGGAACAAAAAGTATGAATGCCATGATTGATGTCTTGTTATCTCTGATTGGTTGAAATGCTTCTGATTTTCAGTATTGTCACCTCCATGCATTCCTCCAACTCAACTCAATAAAGGAGCATTGTGGAGCTTGTTGATGCAAATCCAACCTTCATCTTCCCTGAAACACTGATGTATTTATAGTCATCGGTGTCCTACTGTGGGAGAAGGCACCACTAGAGAAATAAAATTCAATTTATATATGAGCCTCTTTCTCTCTGCTGCTGCTTTCATGTGTTCGTATACACCCCGAGTCAAACTAAAAGCCTCCGCTGCCTTTTCAACATCGCTTAATTCCGACTGTGTAAGCGGAATAGGTCTTTGTGAGGCAGTTCTCAATGTCAAGCTGTAAAATGTGATCCTGTAGAAATAAAGTCCTCTTTGTAGTTTGACAACAAAATAACAGAGTTTACATAAAGATGCTGTCTCATATCAGGAAAAGGCTGTTAATAAAAGAGAGGTTGATGAGGAGTGTCAAAGTAAAACTCAATAGAGAAATGCTCATTACCGTTAAAACCCTTCACACACCTCACACACGCACGCACGCACGCACGCACACACTCAAGGGCCTCTAGTATCAAGTACTGTTCGACTGTCAAGTGTTTTTCAGTCAAGACAAACCGAATAACCATTTCTATGGGACTGTCAGCTCAAGAATAAAATGTATTCTGCATTGGGTCATCAGGCAATTAGTTGATCTTTAAAAGTCAAAATTAAGATTCAGCCTGCTACTGTGTTCTTTCTCCATCAATGGCCCTATTTAAAAACAATAGCAGCCAAGATTGATCTTTTTTTTGTGATCAAGATTTTTTGTGGAAGAGGGTGGTTTAAAATCAGACAGTGCCTCCACGTACCAACCTATCAGATACGGTGGATAACTGCCTCAATACCAGCACTGGCTTTAAACCATTTTTTTATATAAGAATTAGCATGAGCCCATTGTGTACACGTAACAACATTAGCCAACACCATAACATGACCATCCTCTCCATCGTGCTTTGGTTGCTATGGTAACATTTAACCGTATTTTCAAACCAGATACTCGATAAATGCAAATATAAAGTGCATAACTCACCATAATGCTGAATTAAAGTGTTTCTCTTTAATGAGGATTCTAGAGCTAAAGGAGGGACAGCAACAACAAAACATTTATTGCAGGCCTGAAAGATTTTAAGCTTTGGGCAGTTTCAAAAAATGTATTGTTGCTAATTATCTTGACAGCTAATGAGGAGGTAAAAAGTTAATTGTCCATTTAGTTTGCTTTATTTTACAGCTTTATTACAGGTTCAATAGCTAATATTTCATCAAGAAGTACAAATTTACTATACACATAGTTTTTTACATTTCATTTTCTATATAAAACAATAAAAAGTAGTATTCTTTAGTTAATGTGTTTCTCAATTGCAAAAACTGATTTGTGGAGTGTGTGTGTGTTTGGTTGTGTGTGTGCGTGTGTGTGTGCGCGCGTGCGTGGGTGTGCGTGTGCGCGCGCGTACGTGTGGGTGCGTGTGTGTGCGTGTGGGCGTGTGTGTGTGTTAATTTATAACATGCACATGAAGTCAACGGCATCATTTTTTTATATAAAAATTTTAATCATGTTCTAAATATTGATATCATCATTAATATGGAAATCCAAAATATTTGCATTATTTATTCTGTTTGTTTTTTGTAGGATCCAAATCATCACTGTATATAATTTGCATCCTATTTCGTTTTAAATCAACTAAGCATTACTTAAGTAGCATTAAAAAAAGTTCATCTCACTTCCAATATCGCTAAACCTAATTCATTCAAAATGATTTTAAATTATGTTTATTGTAGCTAAATATAAAAGTATACTGAAGTGAGTCCCCGGGCAGGTGGCGTTTGATCTCCTTGCAGCTTGTAATGCATGATCAAGGGAGGAATGAAAATAAGCATTATTAGTTATTATAACATTAAATTCCATTTAAGAAGCAACCATTTTACAGATTGGTATTAACGGAACTCCAAAAAAAAATCTGATGATCATATAATGGAATGTACATACTCCAGCACATGTGTAACACTATGTTTCAGATGCGAAGTAATGAAAATGGATCTTGATACCAAGTGAAAACAGCCGCTTGCCACATTGAACAGATCGTCTCTCGAGTCAAAATCCTCATTTTGTTGGGATTGTAAAGGACAGCATTTGACATCAAGTCCTGCTGAAAGGAAAAGTGCTGTTTTGGTATCAGGTGCATCGTGGATGGTCTTCCATCAAAGAGAGAAGATTGACAAAATTGGAACGTTTATTTCCATCAGGACTCTGCGTTTCACGGCTGCCATGGGGGATTGGATCAGATACGGAGTGCTTGAGGACAGCCATCTCAGGCTCTTTTCTTCATCAATACCCTCTTGAAGCACATTCATTATGTATTTTTCAAATATAATGAAAGTGCTTTTTGTATATGCATGAAGTCCCAATGGCACTTTAAGAGTCACTCAATGGTGCGCTCAGGGTTTGCTTTCTGATATTATATGTTCAAATCAAATGGCTGTCAAGTTGAAATGCACAACGATGGTTCTGGGTGTCATAAAATCTAACAAGCACCAAACAACTCAATAAATGAAGAAACCTCTGCAACCCATGGTCACATTCTCAGCAGTTGATTTTGAAAGCTGCATATTAACAATAAAACACATACATTTGTTTCAATTCATCATTTATGACTAGAATGTTTTTCTGAAATAGTTACACAGCTGTACAAAATGATTTGCCCTTTACTATAAAAGCCCTCTTCAGAATCTGTCATTAAATGACAGCTTAAAATTCCCCATTTATCTAATCTAAAGAAATGTATAAATAAAGTTGGAAAGGTGAAATGATTAGCAGAGTTATTATACATTCTATTCAATAACATTAAATTAGTGATACCAGTCATATTAATTAAAATGGTTTAACTATTAAAGAATGCTATAACTGAAGTGATGCAAGCAGGTTAAAGGAATGGCTACTTCTGGACAGTTTATTGCATTTCAGCAAACTACTTTATTTGCAACAGTTTAATAACAATCAATTCACAACACTAGATTATAAACAAGAAAATGTACTGGTTTAGTTCTGTGACAGGACCTTATTCTGTTCTGTTTTGTCAAACTTTTGTTCATTCTTAGCCAAGGCCAACACATGGATGTGAACAAATTGATACCTGCAAATTAAAATTGTATTAAGTGTTATGCAACTAAAGATGATATGGCTAAGCTTGATTGAGACATCTGGCTGTATAAAAAAAGCCCTGGAAAAAGTATTTCAAAAAAGAGATGAAATAATAAAACACAAGCAAATAGTAGTTTGTGATATTGTTGGCATTTTTGGTAAAGTATTTGTTACATATATACATATATATATATATATATATATACACACAGGTGTAGTAACGCAAAAATTACTAATTACTAAAAGTACTAATTTGCGAAAAATAATTATTAACTATAACTAATGACTTTTGTAAAAGGCATGTGCTGTTAATGTGGAGTGAATGTATAATGCTCTAAACATTGTGGTGTTTCTGAGCTCCGGAAAAGCGCTACATAAATGTAACACATTATTATTATTATTATTGTTATTATTATTATTATTATTATTGCTCTAGAATCAGAATCATCACACCTCAATTCAGCGTGAAAGGTTATTCACTATTTACTGTTATGTGGTCTTTTCTTACCATGTTTAAAAAGACTTGAGGCCAAAAAAACCAAAGAATAATAAAAAAGTGTGTATTCCGCCTGTCTGCATTGTTCAAAAGGCACAAGTGGACCACTAGCTAAACTGACACAGTTGAGAATAGTTATTGCAGCAAATCCTGACTACTGCAGAGCTGTTGTGCACACAAAACCCCAGGGAGCAAGAAAGCAGTGTTGGGCAAAGTGCTGAATCAATCTAGACACAGCTGCATTTGTCGTCTTGTGAGGAAAAGGATCTCTATCTGAACCCTCCAGAGCAGCAGGATGGGAACCGCATAACCCCTCAATCAGATTCCTACACCTCGACCCAACTCTAGAATCTTGTCAAGGCCTTTGAGAGAAATTTACCAGCAAAAGTTACTGTTGTGACATTATTTTTGTTGAATTAACAGTTATACCTAAAACAAAAACAAAAAAGTAATACTGTGAAAGGAACAGCCGCTGACACTGAGTCTTTACTTTTCCCCTACTAAAGCATCGTTTCTGGTTTTTTTATACATCACTCACTGAACATTTCACTTTAGAGCTTAGCTGAAGCACACAACATGCAGCTTAAGCCTGTTTTTGACAAAAAGATCCCCAAGGCCCCATTTTTCTTGAGATTGGGTTGCCAGATTTACTACAGAGATTATCCCATTACTCACCACCAGTTTATAGCGCAACATATATTTCATCAGCATGCTAAAAATATTTGTTTTGCTAAACAACACCACCACACAAAACTACTGAAAAGAAGCTTTGTGGAATTGATTTTCATGTTACTTTTCACAGTCACATGTGA
Source organism: Danionella dracula (assembly GCA_900490495.1). Classification (NCBI taxonomy): domain Eukaryota; kingdom Metazoa; phylum Chordata; class Actinopteri; order Cypriniformes; family Danionidae; genus Danionella; species Danionella dracula. The sequence continues at coordinate 4,455,281 of UELW01000211.1, read as the reverse complement.
CAGTAAAGATAATTCAAGCGCAAACAGTTTGCAGAGAAGTGAAAGTGGAAAAGAAATCAGTTGCATCATTCATCGAAGACAAAAGCTTTACTAATCAACTCAAACCTAAGATGTGTTATCAGCAAAGCACAACCACTGATAGAATGACTCACACTGATGCCCTGCAGTTATTTATTGGCTGTATTCAGCAATGATTCTAGTCTGCACAGATAATACAGTTTGACAGGCTTGCTTTGACTCCAGCCATCAAACATCTTTCAGTCCTCGAGCCTTTGTTTGACTTAAAAATCCCAATTGAAAGCCACATCTGTTACTAATGCTCAAATGCGCTTGCTTTGTGAGTGTGGGTGCAAAATGTTTGCAAAGCAATTCTATGCGGGGCATCAGTGCTATATAAACACGCACAATACTGTTTCATTCACCAGCTAAATGCGCCTAAATATCTTAATTAGGTCGCTGGAATTATTTTCAGCTTAAATGCATTTGTGTTTGGTTAGTTGGCTTTTTGATTGCACACCAGTCTATAAAGTAAGATAGATTCAGTTTTGAATGAGAGGGAGAGAGGTAGAGAGAGAGAGAGAGAGAGAGAGAGAGAGAGAGAGAGAGAGAGAGAGAGAGAGCATAGATAAACAAGGCATGGTATTTTTGTACGAGGCAGACTCCAAAGTAGTTCAGAGACCCACATCTTCCTAAACCCCTAAGGAGACACAGACCAGAGCAATATCACTCTATACTTCCAATCCAAATGCTTTCGTTCTGTTTCTGCCATGTAAAAAACCCCATCTTCTAAAACAACTAGAGTCAGCATAGAATCGAACAAGGAAAAAAACACATCGAAGTACAAGTCAGAGTGAACTATATTAGCAGTTAAACCTTGTGATAGTTTGGTTCTTGAAATGAGCTGCTGAACCCAAACACACAGCAGCCTCATTACCAAGATGGTATAAACAGGATTAATGCAATCACAGCTCAATAAAAACCTCCAGCAATGTGCTCTTCACTGAGGCAAAAGCTTAATCCACACTTGTGCAATTGAGTGTTAGCTCCTGGGACTAAGACGCTCATTAAAAACAATGTTTATTCAAGTCAATTAAACGGCAGTGATGATAAATTAACGACATTGACCTTATTCCTTACCTAAAGGTAAAACAAGAAAGCTGCTCGACAAAGTTTACTCCTCATCTATACAAAACTAAATTTGAACAGTGCTCTGATCTTTAACCCGATAGATTTGCATGCGAAAAGAAATATGGAATTTGGTGGAAATCTCTTTTTGTTGATCGAAAAACTAATATGAAAGTAAACAAGCCTCACCACCACAGGCGCTTGCTTCTCTGATCACATGAAAGAGAGCATGCAGAGCCCTGCAAATGATTCATTCAGGAGTGTAATGCTATTAAAATGTCTCGGGGCCTGTAGTGTTAATATATCATATGTATAAGCGTGAACATTCTGTTTCTTTTCATCTGGAATGCAAAATGTTGGCTCTTTCACGTTCATGCCTCCTCCATGAGCTTTTAAAGACTGGAATATGCATTACCAGTCAAAAGTTTGTAATCAGTTTGATGTCATTTAAATAATCCTATGCTTGTTAGTATTATTTATGGGGGGTAGAGGATAGTTTTTTTTTTTTAATTCAAAACAATTTTACATTAAAATGTTCCGCTTCATATTGAAGGATTTTTTTAGACTTGTCTTTCCAGCATCTCTAATTTTAAAAAATAAAAAAGTGACTATATTTAAAAGCACATGTATATGCTATGATCAACATTAAAAACAAATACTAAAAATGTGTAACTCCTGTTTGTGTTTACAAAAACTTTGAAAATAGGTTTTATTTTTGAGGCATGAGCACAGTTTTAATAAGTAAGAGCAGTGTGTGCCACTTCTGCTTCTAGGTTATACATATTCTGGTTTGAGGCTTTCCTAAGTGGGCTTCGCATGTTCTCATCATGCTTCCCAGAACTTCCAACCTCTAGTTTTCCCTCACATCCAAAAACAAGCTGAGGTGAATTGATTTTCCCCGCGCAGTGAAAGGTAGGGTGAACGCTGACTGAGATGGACTGGAAGTTTTTCAAGGGAGTATCCTGCATTTCATCGGATGTGAGTTGAAGGATCATGTAACCCATGACCCTGATCAGGAGGAGATGGTTTTATTTGAGTAAAGAAAAAAGAATAACGTTCATTACCTTAAAAAATTGAGTAATATTCTGTGAAATCTTAAAATGAGAAAAAATACATCTAATTGAATTACTCATTAAAATGTTTTTGCCCCATTTGCAATGCAGGCCACCAAGGCCTCAATTCTGATTTGACAGCTACATCCTATTTGACACCTGTTTAGACAGGCGTTTGGGCATGTTTAAAAACAGTTGCTGTTGTAGAACAATGTGAACAAAGTTTCCAACATAGAATAAGCTTAATGCTCGTTATTCGTCAATCTTTGCTACATAACTACATGGTTTTAAGGCAAAGATGGAGAAAAGCGCCATTACTGCAACATTGAAATATAGTTCTGTTTATTATGACCTCGACCATTCAGAGGAGCATCTGGGAGCTTGAGATATCTCAGGATCAATGGTCAAAAATTGTAGCGGGCTTTACTAAGGACCATTCGATCCAAAATTTTAGTAGGGACCAAGCCAATTTCACCACAATTTTCGTTTGTTGAAATTTATCTTGACCCCACTCTCCCTACTCCAGCGCAACAGGAAGTGACTGAACTGTAGTACCTCGACTGGCTGCAAGGGGACTGGGCTCAGAAGTGAGTAAGTTCTCATTCACGCCAAAAATAAAAATGCCCAACTTTGAAGCTGTAAAAACATATGTACACCCCTGGTGCTGTAATGTTTTTTTTTTTATTTAGATCGATGACTTTGACCTTCATGAACACAGAGGGGTTGAATTATTTTTTTATTTGTTTGTTTAAGATATATAAAAGGTAAACATTTAATCAATCTGAATGCGTTAAGCCTATGTCCCGCCTCTCTGGACCTATATTTGGTTACCGGAAGGATGCACTTCCACAAAGGTGATAGTTAGCTACGCTAATTTTTAGCTTCACTAAATCATACTAAACGTCACACATTCTACGTTCATATTATATACAGTCTATGATAATGACACAACATTTCACCAGACATTTCACTGTTAAATGCATCCGTTCAGCTGTGCATCTGTGTGCCTAATAATCAACACAATTTGTCAAGTCATGCAAGACCAGCTGTGGAGAAATTACTTTTCTCCTCCATTTTTCTACATTTGTTATGATTTGAACCTGTCTGTCAGCGAGGTGCATCAGAAAATCTGATTTGCCTGTATTCATAAAATTAGCTTGGGAACATTTCAAACTTTTTTCCAGGGCTGAATTTAATCTCAAAATATCCAGGAAACATATCAATTGGTTCACATTTAGCAGGCTGGGTAAAACGAACCTAAATGTCCAAAACAAAAATATGAAAGTTTTTTTAGGGGAAGAAAAAATGAAAGACAGAATGCAACTAGCAATCCTTAGAGGGAATATAGTCTAAGGGCTTTTTATAATATTTCTTATTTCCATAAGAGTTTTCCATTACTGTGTTTCAAGTATTAATTTGCATATCATGAATAACCCAGACTTTTAAAGCTAGTGTTATTTCAATAGAACCGTACCCGTCAATCACTGACTTCCTCCCATATTTAGTTACATTTCCTGCAAAGTTCTGACATTTTTTCCCACATGAACAATACCACTAATGGACTTGATATTGCACTCCAGTGCTTTTATGTCAAAGCATTTAACGAGAAATTCCATTTAAACAACACGCCTAATGATCCATCAACCTTTTCTCCATGAAATCACTCTGATATTAGCGTTCATCCAGAGCTGTATATGAGGGTGAACTTCAGAACATTAAACTGCACTGCTGTTTATACAGTTTTTTGTTTCACTGGAATATAGGGGCTGTATTTCCAGTTCAGACTTAAAACTGTATCAATAAAGAATTACAATATGTGTGATTACAATCTCAAAATTTAGAAGGTGAATGATACAAGACAGAACTCAAGACACACAAACACCAAATCTTGAAATTCCCCCAGAAAACAAAGATATGTGGCTTTGAGCAAAGTGCCATTTAAAGGTCGGAGATGTGTAGTTACGCATGTAACTGTGACTGGCAGACTTATTTCAGCCTTTATTGAAAGAATGTGGAAGTGCTGCAGTAAATCTAAATGACTGTAGTGTGGGCAACACTCAAGGGAGCAGGTGTGGGCTTCACATCAACTCACTTGTGTCTGACTAATACACATTTTTAAAAGAAACACAGCACAGACAAGAAAACAAATCCTGGTGCTATCCAGATATTATGATCTTATCACTGGGGGTTCTGTGTCTTAATTAAGTTTCACACATCATTTGGAAAGCTTCCGACTGATTGTAGTTAAATCAAGATTCCTGGCTGCCAGCGCTTTGAAGATTGCTTTAACAACAGTAAAATCAGATCCGAGTACAAAAGAATTGTTCTATTGATCTAAAACCTCAGAAATTACAGGATATAGTATTAGTGACAACATGCCAAACATTTCAAAGACTAATTTTAATTAATACCTGTGAGTTTTGAGTAAAAATTACACTTTACTCAATGGTTCAACCCCTCAGTTTATCTCAAAGAATAATCAGTCTCTCCAGCATTTAATTAAAATGTAGCTTGTACAAGTTATTCATCGTGTTATGAGCGTATACAATCCAATCAGATATTAATGAAATGATTAAAAATCAACTCCTAATTAGAAAGTAATTTTAGTTAAACCTATTGGTTCACACAAGGCTGGCTAAGCACATAAAAAGTTAGCATTTTCAGTCCTCAATCATTTAGGCAACAATGCAACAGTAAGTGTTGGTATTCGAACAGAAGAGTTAAAAATCCCCAAACTCAAGAATTTTATTTTTAACCCTTGTATGGTGTTCGGGTCTGTGGGAACCATTTTCTGTTTTCATCAAAAGAAAATTTATACAAGCAATTATTATTTGAAGCTGAGATTCACTGGGCTTGGCTCATTTTCTGTGGAAAACATTTATTAGAACAAACATTTTATTGAATAGTCTGAGCTCGGAGAACGAAGCTTTTGATTGGTTGATTTAACCTCAATGGGTGAAGAGTCTGCTGCCCTCTACTCTCGCCAACGTTTCAGATCGTTTTACCCGGTTTCGTGTGGATGCAGTTTTTTTTCTACCTGGTTTCGTGTGAACGGCATTTTTTTCCTAAACAAAAAAAACAAATAGCCGAGTACATGTGGACGGGGCCTAAATAAACAGCAAAGTAATTTTAACATGAATTGAAATCCCCAAAAAGCAGTGGGTCCACCAGACCCAAAAACCCTGCCTGTATAACAATGATATGAACACCACCCAAAGGTTTAATATACAAAATTATAACTGTAAGGATAAAAATAGGAACAAAATACGAATGATGAAGAAAGTGTCTCGTACCTCAGATCGTGCGAGAGGGAAAGCATGAGAAGTGTGTTGCCTCTAATGGCTTGGATGTAAAGTTGGTCAAGTTATAAGGAAAGTGAAAATAAATGAAGCATGAGATGAAGCAGTGAGTTCTGGTCTTTTATTCAGCAACCTGTCTTCCCGGAGTTTAATCAAGGATCCATGGATCTTACTTGATAATGCATATATATATATATATATATATATATATATATATATATATATATATATATATATATATATATATATATATATATATCATTTTATTTATTAATGAAAAGCCTGTCTACAATCTCACAATGTGAAATGGAGCCTTAATTTATTAAATAAAATTAAATATGCAATTTCTAATATTTAAAGAGTTCAATTAACTTTCAATAGCAAATATATATTAATCTACATTGAATAAAAACTTTTATTTTTTTAGGTGACTAAAACTAGACTAAAATGTTTTTGATTTCCGTTGACTAAAATGTGACTAAAACTAAAATAGTTTTCGCCAAAAAGACTAAGACTAAAACTTAGATGGCCAAAAACAACATTGCTCTGAAGATAATCTTTATCCCATTACCTCTATCCTTTACTTGATTAACAGTCCAGACAAACTACAATTGCCACCGTTTCATCTCTGATCAAATATCTCCTGAAAGTGGTTTTAAAGAAGGCTTGATATTATTTTGGACATTGAGCATCGAAACAGAGAGAGAGCTGCAGGTGGGAGGTTGGGAGGAAAGGTTATGTGAGGCATTATGGGAAAAGCTGGTTAAGAGGAATGAAACTAACTTCTTAAGTGCTCAGAAGCATTTTCTGTGACTCCATTTTGCTTCAAGATATTTTCTTTGTAATTCAGAGATTCAATATTTTTACAGTTGGTGGTTTCAAATGTATCCGATTATGGAATAAAGTAAGGGGCATGCGCGGAGCGATCCCAATCAGTGCCCATGCCCTTTGAGGTTATTTGTCAACTGTGCCCACCTCCTCCATGATTATTGTCAACTGACACTTCCGGGTACAATACAATGTACCGTTGACTCAAACTATGCCTTGAAAAAAAAAACATTTCAATTAATAGAAAACCCTATTGATACAGTCGTTTTGCAGATTTTATCCAAACTCATTGTGGATAAGGCTAATAAAACTTTTGTGTCTGTAAGGCCAATAAAGACTTTATTTTACAGTACATCTTCAGGCCATCCTGGCGTTATTAGTGCTATCCTTTAAAAATTATCCGCCATTTCCAGCCCGCTTGTCTTCTACTGTTTGTCATTGTTTTTCCGCCTAGTTTATAGTCATAACAGTGACTGGAGTTGACAAGGTAACCAATAGCGTTGACGAATGATTAGGTGAGCATGGATCGCTCTGTACCCGTTCCTATTACAGCAATCCACAATCAGGTTTGAATATCAAATACAGTATGAGATCCCTTAGCAACAATGAGTCGTTATGTCCTAAGTAAAATAATTGTAAAAAATCAAGCATTTCAAAGTTATCTAAACATCTGATATTCAGCAGCAAAATAAACAGCAGAATAACATAGAGTACTAGATTGGCTAATATTCTCAGACTTGTCAATCCCAAGTATCTTAATAATCATAAATAACAAGAAGCTTTCTCAATTCTGCAGCAAAGTTTCACCTAATATTGCAAGCAAAAGTGGTGAGCGATGGAGAAGTGTACAAGGCAAGCTGTTTGTTCGAGTGAGGGGTCTGTGACAAGGAAGCAACCTGAGCCAGAAAATCCACCCAAAAAGTCAATGACAAGGAGAAAACCACTAGTGCAGATGATGGTCTCTTTGGTTTATGCTTATATACTAGATTTGTAGATGACATATACATATACATATTCCCCTAATGACATATACATATTCCCCTGATTATTCGAACAAATTTGCTCAGCTGCCCTCACAAATCTTTTAATTGAGCTAAATAAGAGTGTGCACTAGTTTATAATATGTTCAGGCAGACCATGATGAACCAACTACATAATAGAAACAAGTCAATGATTAACGAATAACAAAGCCAACTTTCTTCTATATCTGTGCATTCGTAATCAATAGCTCACCCATAAAATATTAAGTATCCTCTTGTTGTTTCAGTTCTAAACCTACAGCTTAATGTTCTTTTTGCCTGCAACCTTATAATGCAGGGTCACCATTATATACTAATATATACTTATATACTAATGTATATAATCAGTCAAATGTTTTTATTTAAAAAAAAAAACACAGGTCACCATTGCAGTCCAAAAGACTTGACTAAATTCCCTCAAACGACTCATCTCTATTTCAAATGGCAGTTCAGTCTCTGATCACATTCCTGTACTCCCTCATTATTGGAGCCCATCTCAAACGGTTTCACTTATCTCCTAAAAAACACCTAGAGCAGTCATTTCTGTGTCACATTAACATTTCAATTACTCTCTCCTTGTAAGAACACAAAGGCAGCATGAGCTGGTACAGCAGTCCAATTGCACCCCATGAATCACAGCGCATTAAAATGCAGTTTTTCCCTGATTAAGTGAAATGGTGCACGGCAGAACAGAGTCCCAGACAGGCTCAAATTGAGCTGATTTGTTCATGTGGCCTGAAGATAAGCAAAATTGAGCACTCAGCTAGTATCGAGCAAACACAAACATATGTACACGTGCAAGAGCCCTCAGCTGAAAAAAGAGACACCTGATATATTATCTCAGCCATACTTATTATGTCAGAGGGATGCAGTGTTTTGCAAAATCATCAAGAATAAAATGCTTTCTTCTTGTAACAGGCCTATATATCAGCAGCACTAGACCATCAATGGGGTTTGTGGTTTCATTGCAAAGGCAAAATGTTGATGAAAGACTTGCAAGCTCTTCAAAGAGTATGTTCAAGTACCTGAAGGAGAATTCATCCTCCAGACGATTGCAGGCTCTGGTTTTCCATTGGCCAGGCACATTAGGGTGACATTGGATCCTTCATTCACCACAAGGTCCTTTGACAGATTTACAATCTTTGGAGGAACTGTAAAACGAGAATATACATGTTAAATAGGGATTAAAAATTCAACCAACCCAAACAAATCAATTCAAATGTGTCTCAATAAAGTAAAAATCATTGTACATTTACAACTCCAGCACAACTAGATACAAATCTATTTTTGTACATAGTAGATTTCATTTCTAAATACAATTTTAAGACAAAGACTTCATAATACAACATTAACATGTTTTATTAAAATATTGGGTTTCAGTGTTTTTTTTTTCTTTTGTTTATTACATGGAGTGTTTAGCTGGAGTGTTTGGTTTTACTTTATGAGGGTTAAAGGTTCGAAAACATAAGGTGCAAGTGCTCACTCACATAGAGCTCCACAGTCCTGTTGATTATGAGTTCATTAAACATCTTGTTCTTTAGTTATATCTCCATTAAAACACATTTAAAAAGAAACATACCAGAAGAAGACATATAGATGTGACATGAACACCTATTTAAGATCACATGTTTGCTGGGCAGTTTCTGCTTAGTTTTGACTAGACTGAAAAATAAAAAAATCTTAGAAGCTTTATTAAAACATCCATTGTTTCTGTTTGGTGTTGGAGAACTACAAGCAAAGTTTTATTTATCATCTTTGCAGTTTGAACAGAATTTGAACAGAAAGTAAAGGAAGCCACAAATCAGAACTAACCACTTTACAGAAAACTTACTTCCAAATCAGGGAAAAGTAGTAAAAACGATGGCATCTTCCTTTCAGGAGAGCAATTAACAGCCTTAAGCCCTAGTTAAAGGTGTTTAATATTATTAAGGGACCGTAGATCCTTTTGAATGAACCTCCAGACACTTTTGGCTTATTTTGTACATCTGCACATAAACAAATTCAATGGTTTTTATTAATTAGCCTTTCACTTATGTAACAGGGAGCCTGCCCTAGGGAATGATGCACTTTGATTTTTTCAAAACTGTCAAAACTCTGGAAAACAGCTTCTCTTCACAAAATATGTTAGAAAAAGCTCACAGGAATTGTAGGCAAGCCAACAATCAAAGACATGCTGATTCACTTAGAAAGCTTGGTAAATACAGTGGGTAAATAGATTACACATATAACATTAATTTTATATAACAATGATGAATATTATTCTTACCAAAATATTTGTATTACAAAATATTCAATGTCCAAAAAAAATCAAAAGCTGATGGGTTGCACCAGAAGGTATTTAAACTTTAATTTAGGTAAATGAAATTATGTAATACTATAAGATGATAAATGACAAGAACGTATGGTTTTACATGAACTCAACACTGCAATGTATTGTAACTATAAATGAATAAAAACAGCTGAAGATTTAAAAGCAAAATTCACATATTCGGCTTGTTTATTTCTCCACCAACAAACAAACCACAAAATATGCTTCAATTCAATACGCTTAAAAGTCATGTTCTAGTCTTTGTTCCTCTAGACTTCACACTCCACACCCACGGACTCTTCTGTGCCTGCCATCAGGCAGATGAGCAAACTGAGCCGTCAGCAGCTGCAGCATCAGGAGGGTGTAGAGGCTCTCAATGTCCACATCTCTGAACTATATCTCTGCTATATCTCATGTTTGCCTGGGCACTTTAAAAACATCCTTTAAAATGAATATGAACAAATTACCATGTAAGTAAGCAATTTCAATTTACAGAAACTCATTATCAAGTGGAAAGAGAAAAAAACTTAAATATGTCTGCTTGAAGAAATAAAAAAAGTATTGTATTGCCTCATAATTACATTTTATATCAAGTAAAAATATTTGGGATCACTTTAACTTTTACTCTTTTCATCCTCCATCAGAATTACGATTCATCACACAATCAACTCATTAGAAACAGGAGCTCAGCATAGGCACTGGCGTTACATGGAGCAAAGTCTGGATCTAAAATATTTTAAGACTTTAAGACTAAAGGACTTTAAGAAGACAATTCCATCAAGTCAATCCATGTTGTGAGATGCTCCAGGTAGATTTCATCAGATTACCTTCAGAAGCAAAAAGCTGAAAGCCTTCGGCCAGACACATTATTTACTCTTAAAAGATGCTTGAAAGAAAAAAAAAAGAAGAGAAGAATTCCTCGTTTTCCAAACTGTAAGTCCCAGATTTTTAACACGACTATTTTTTCTTTCAGGCTATTACAGAAACCTTGAAGAAAATTAATATGCATTTTTAAATGAATTGCAGTTTACGGAGAGCCTTAGAGGGATTAAGATCAGGCAGCTAGTGCTTTAAGCTCATCCAACCAACATGATTTCACACAAAAATTGAGTAAAGCTCCATGAAGCCCTCCGGTGCCTCGACTAGTATTTTCTTCAACAACTATTGCTCACATAAAAAAAGAAAAAAGGTCAGTTAAGTTAAAGGTCAGCACTGTATAATGTTTCAAATCCCTAGAGAACGATATGCGCTTTTACTACAATGACCGCCAGAAAAATCTGTTTGACTTGAGAGTGCAATGTTAGAACAAACTCCTTTAGTGGCCATTAACTAATTCCCTCCACTGTAAATGAAGATCCACCATAAGCTTTCTTTGAAACGCTTGCGTTGGAATGAAACTCTAATACCTTCAGGCAGCGTAAGCAAATCTCTCACCATGAAATCATCCAAAACAAAACACCCAACAATGGTTTGTGAAAATGAACATATTAACAATTAGCTTTATCATTATGTGATACTTCTAGTCACTGTTCTAATAGGTGACAGCGACTTGAATACAGACAATTGTATTTTGGGCATTGTCATGCAAATATGATGCACTTTGTGACAGACATCTAAACACATGTTGTCATCGGTGTCTAAGCAAGTAGCAGCAGAAGCATCTATTTATTCCCTTTTACTCCCTAAAGACATGTTTCTTGTGAAATAAGCAATGACCTTTCATTCAACAACATTTCACGTTTTCTATTTTAGCTATTTACATATTATTCACGATATAATAGATTTCAAAATTACCATTTTTCAGGTAAATCGTTGATATTTTTAGTTTCATAGTAAATGTGATTAATAACATCAAATTTCAGACCTTCTATTTGCTCTGAGATTTTGATTCAATTTGCATTAACCCATTTCAATAACTCTTGATTATCTAAATGTATACCAAATTTGCTACAATTGCTACAGTTAATAAATTTACTTTTGGAACTTGGAAATGCATGGTGGAATTGTTTGCAGTCAAGTATCACTTTAAAAGTTCACCAATTCAAACTTTATAGCAACATCAGAAATGTTTTGTGTTTAATGACAACCTCTAATTGTAATATAACCCACTAAATAACACTAAAATGGCATTTGTCCCTAATTAATATCACCTTGACCAACAAGCCGCGACCCTCAAGCTCTCCCCACCAAGACTGTTGGATGGCATTAAGCACAGAATTACGAAGGATAAATGTAATCTCGAAATGAGCATAGCCAGCCGTTGCCATTAGGAAAGTGCGTCCACAAATGGGTTTGCATTGGCAGGACATAAGGTTTTAAATCTTAATATATCTTAAACAAACATAATAAAAAAATACTTCACATCCCGTATATTGTTCAAGGTGGTCAAAATTAGCGACATATATAAAAAAACAAAAACATTTTCTCCAACTCCAAATTTGTGCAGTTTTAACATGTTAGTGAATGAGAACCTGCTAACTTGCACCCCAGTGGCCGGTCGAGGTAGTACAGTTCAGTCACTTCCCATTGGGGATCAACAGGGAGAGCACAAGGTTGCCGCTTGGCTAGTGATGAAGTACTGCAGATCAGGACTCAGGTGTCAACATGTAGCATTTCCAGCATTTGCGACGAAGCTCAATTTTAATATTTTTTATATTTGTAAATATTTAACTGCAACAAAATAACAATCTGGTTTTAATAATTATTAGGGGGAAAATGCGTAAGTAAAATGCAGAACTTTAAAACTGCATGCTGCTGTATTACCTCAATTCTGTTTTACACTTCAGGTATTTTACACTTCTCTCTCAAAAAAAAAGCTAATGCAAGGCAGGCCTAATAAAGTGGCCATTGAGGGTACATCCCTATAATATGTTGTTTATTTCAGCTTAGAGAGGTTTCAAAATTACAAAAATGATATATTTTTATGCTAACTTGTGTGCATAATAAACAAAAAACTCAACAAGCTTTTAAAGGAGTGAGCCAGCCAAATGATAAAAGATTAAGAGCACTTGCCTGTGCATAAAGTTTGAATTGGTTCTTGAAGAGAAATATATTCAACAACATTGAAAAATAAAAATACAAAATGTAATTTAAAAGCAAAATCAAGCAGCAAGAACTCCACATTTAATTATCTGCAGTCTAGGAAACTCATAGTGTTATGTTCACTGTTCTAAATATGGAATCACACAGCAGTTCTCAACAAAAACTCAGCACAAACAACATGTTTATCGACAAACTGGTAAAGCCACCAAAGGAGCGGTGAGAAAGTTAATAAGAGAGGGGTTCACAACGGCTCTGTGACCCTCCGGATGACAATGACAGTCAGAGTGAGGAACGATTCTATCAGCACATTTATGACTTGTGTCTTGGAATAATAGGGAGTATCTATGTGAGCCATATCTCTCATATGGATGGCCAGAATGCAACTCAAAGCCATTTTCAAAGCCAATAAAAAGCTTACAATGAATGAAAAGTTCTCTCTTTGTGTTGCACAGACTTGCACACAATCAATACAAGACAGCATATGTGTGTGAGTGTAGGCCTGACTGCCAGATTGGATTCTCCAGCCTCGGTATGAGGTAAAGCATGTTAAATTGCATTTTAATAGAGTCATAGCTCTCTCGTTCCTTTGAAGCTCACCATCAAAAGGATCTTCAACTGTCAGGAGGAGCTTCTGAATAGAAATGATGGGGAATATCACATGCTCTTCCTAAGATTTAACCTCTGGCAGTAGCAGGCAAAATTTGGGAATCCCTGGAAAGGATTGGTACGTATGATCACATATGAATTTCCCCATACTAGAATAATGAACTAAGCCATGAATGCCATTTCAAAGAAGAGAAATAACGAGACTAGAGTATGTAATGGACTTAGATTCCCAGGGTTCTAACATGAAATAGCATTCATTGTCCATTTCAGATTATTACTTATATATAAAAACAACCTGTTGTGTTTTATTCATTTAAAACATCAAGGAGTTTTATGACCACGAACAACTCTCACCTTTAGCTTTATAAGGCACACCTGTTCAATGTATTTAGGCATGTAAGCATGGTCAAGATGATCTGCTGCAGTTCAGACCAGAATGAGAAAGAAAGCTGATTTAACTGACTTTGAACTTGGCATGGTTGCTGCTACCAGATGAGCTGGTCTTGGTATTTCAGAAACGGCTGATATATTGGTTTTCAAGCCCACCCTTCACAACCATCTACGGTTTACAGGAAATGGTCTAATATAAAAAAGATCAAATAACCAGTGAGTGGCAGTTTTAATACCTTGTTGATGCCAGTGATCAGAGGAGAATTACGGATAGGCTACAGGAGCAGAAAACCACACTGGGTGCCACTCATGTCAGCTAAGAACAGGACACCGAGGTTCTAATTTACACAGGCTCACCAAAATTGGACAACAGAAGACCAGAAAAATGCTGCTTAGTCTGATGAGTCATGATTTCTGTTTCGACATTCCATGGTAGGGTCAGAATTTGGCATCTATCACATGAAAGAATGAATCCATCCTGCGTTGTATCAAGGGTTCAGGCTGGTGGTGGTGGTGTAATGATGTGGAGGATAGTTTCTAGCCACAATTTGGATTGATTAGCACAAATTTAGCATTGAGGCAACACCACAGTCTACCTGAGTGTTGTTGCTGGCCATGTCCATCCCTTTATGACCTCAGTGTACACTTCATCTGACATCTAGCTCCAAAAGGTGACACACCATTTCATCAAGTGCAAATAATCTCAGACTGGTTTCTTGATCATGAGTTCACTGTACTCAAAAACCCTCCACAATCACCAAATCTCAATCCAATAAAGCATCTTTGGGATGTGGCGAAATGGGATCCTGCCATCATGGATCTGCAGCAGCCATATGATGATATCATGTAAATAAGTACAGAAAGGCTTTCAGTACCTTGTTGAATTATACCACGAAGCTAAAGGCAGTTAAGGTAAAAGTGGGTCCAAACTGGTGCTAGCAAAGTGTACTTAATAAAGTGGTAGGTGAGTGTATATTCCCAATATCATCAATAACATATTTGTCATCACTTCAGAGCATCTGCAGCTTCTGTATTGGGACTTCAACAGTTGGTTTGGGTACTGGCTAGTAGACAAAAAAAAAATGTCATAAGTCAAATTTACCTTTCAGCATTGTTTACAGTACAAAGTTACTGTACTTACAATGAGCCATCGGTTTTAAGCAGATCTGTGCATGTTTAAAAATAACAGTTCATTCATAATGTTGTTAATGCTTGTGTAAATTGCTGCAGAGCTACAACTTGTTGAACGCATATTAATTGTATTACCTCAGGGAATGTGAAAAACACGTTTCTGTGACTGAGTTAGTTGTCTTGCTCCAGGGAGTGTAAATTCTTTTGCACAATGTGTATGCACAAAATCCCATCAGCCCATGCTGTGCCTCATGATTTATTGCATTTATTGTGAGGTAAGATTGTTTTACTATAAGCCTCACTTCTCAAACCTCTGCTAAGCTTCTGTGTGATTAGTGTGAAGTAGGATGTTTTGTTTTTTTGCCTTCACCTCATAAAATTTGCCTACACTTTCTTGAGGTTGATTTTGGGTTTGAAACAGCTCTAATCATACCTACCTGATTATTTTACACTTTGAAATGAGACAATAATTATAAAGATCTTTCACAACAGTCTGAAAATTGGATAAGGTCTGAATAACAGAATGATTCATCAACATTTATTTTATTTATTTATTTATTTTTTACAACAGGTCTTCCTTGACTGCATGGGGACCCAGAGAGCAAAACGTCATTGGCTAGATGTTGTAATGTTGTACTTGGCTAAAGTTTGTAGAAGTTAACTATTGAAGGGTGTTCATTACATCAAATAAACATTCCTTGTTTTGAGTGCTTAAAACTGCAATGGACATATTATAATATATTTTGACCAAACCAAGAAGACATTTTAGAAGGATTTTAAACATCAATGTCTTCTGAATCAATTTCATTGAATAATTAAGGACAAACACAAACCAACAAAATGCTGGTTTGTCCTGAATAAAAAGAAGCCCACAACACGTTCAGAGTTCAGAAGGTGCATTTTGACTCCAATGTTGTTATTTATCCATCAATGATCAAGAGCTAAATGCAATTTTAATTGATTACATAGTTGTCCTTGATGCATGGAATTCTTTCTTCAAAAAAGAAAGAACAATAATTAGGAAGGATAATGCAAAAAAATCTCAAATTGAATGTAGGTCATTAGCAAAAAAATCACAAAAATACCAGCATGTCTACATATTTGTCAGTCCATCCATTTTTTCTTTCATGCATACATTAATCGATTCATTCATGCATCCACCCATTTATGCATCAATGCATCCAACTGGTTGTCCATCCATCCATCCACTCCCACAGCAATTCACTAGACACTTTCTTTTTCATTTGTTGCTCACACAACAAAAACACCAATTACAGAACCGTCAACCAAAAAGTACATTTAAAGAACAAGACACTCAAGAATAATAGAATGTTTGATTTCATGCATTTGTTATTAGGTTTAGTCACATCTGGGTGGTCAGCCATCAATAAAAACCTGATATTCATGAGAGGACGGCGCAGAAACAAATCGCCTCGCTCCAGCCTGATGCACTGCTGAGCCCCGCGTCAGTCTGAAGACATCGCTCAATACTGTTTGAACAAAAATGCACAACTTTTTCTGTGGCTTTCAGTAGCATACTCTTGGTCAGTGAAATTATAGATCTCTTTCAGTCCAAACTTACAACAAAACCACCAAAATTATAAGGTATACATACAGCCATCAACCGAGCTTGAATGATTTTGCTAAATCTAAATCCAATACATAAAGAAGGCAAGCTGAAAGCAACTGGCAGATTGTGAAGCAGGTATCGACAAATGGTTTCAGCTCACCGAGACCAGCTGTCACTTATTTTTCAAATTCTCATTTAAATAAAGTTGAACATTCCACAACTTCTAGTCCTTTACTAGTTGCTCTGCTGTCAGCCCAGTTGGTATGTCTGTCACTCAACCAATGGTGAAGTAAAAGAAATGAATGGACACATATGGAAAGTAAAATTGCAGTGCTGGTGATACTGGAAGTCAAGCTGGCGATAAAATTTATATTTTGCATTTTGCTATCGCTCAGTTCTTGTCACACAGTCATGAGGATGTGTCATATTGCAGTAAAACCACATGTCTTTTTTTTTGGTGGCACATTAAACATGTCAGTGTCGCCACTGTGTCTGATATGAGGTGAGATTTGGGCGAAAAAGAAATCAATCTGTGTCTCACTGCTGTCACTAACACCTAAAGACCCGCAGCAGCAGAGGTCCGTCCCAAAACCTACTGAGCCTCCATACTCCCTGCAACAAACCCAGGTGCCTACTTAGAGCATTCTGGGCACATAAGAGAAAGATTTGAAACGTCATAGAAGGTCAAAATAGTGAAGAATACATTAAATAAGTAATACAATAATAAAAAAAGAATGTGAACACTGCAGGCAATTTATAGAATTACAGTTGCCAAGTAGAAAGATCAGTAACTCATTTTATTAGCATCATTATAATTAGATCAGCATGATGTCTAGCTTTAAAATAAACATGTTAAGTAATTAAGGAAATGCTTTAATACCTGCTGAGGATGAAGCTGTATGCTATGGCATTTAAAAATAAAACAGGGATACAATCCCCAGGGGACAGTTGCTTGTTCTATGCATGCATTTAGGAGTTCATATTTGCATCCACTGCACGTGACATGTATTCATGTATTTAAGTGCTTGTGTGCTCGTATAAGTATATGAATATGTGTATGTAATTATTTATTTATTCTTATTTTTGTTAACATACAGATATTTTTATTTATTTGCTTGCTAATTCGCTATTGATTCATAGTGGCTTTTTAAATACATATTTAATGTTATTTTAATACATATTGTATATTATACATATCTTATTTTTTATTGAGCACATATATGTTGTTTACAATTATGTAAAACTAATTAAAGATTAATACAATATAGAAAAATAGAAAATTAGACACCATAACATGAAATAATATTTGTGAATATTTGATAAAATAAACACGTTGCATTACTTTATATTTATTGTTCTTTTGTACTTGACTTATGGGCTGATCACACAATAATAATGGGACAAAACAGAATAAAACAAGATGTTTTCATTTATTTTATAAGAGGCAGTGAACTTAAGTTAAACATCATATGTAAAACTATATTATTTTGTTAAATTTCAGGAACAAAACAAATGTTTAGCAGCGAGACAGGGCCTGCATGTGAAATTCTAATCAATGACCGTATAAATGTTAAGTATATTGAGATCTGCATTCCACTTTACTTGAACTTATGCAGCTCAGACTGGGATCATCTTTAGAACCAAATTCTAAACATTTAAATGGATATATAAAACTTGTGAGGGTTTTATGATAATTGGCCTAAAAAATATCACACAAGGTTTCTATAAGACTAGGGAAAAAATTCAACGAATAAAAATATACCGATAGATAACCAAAATGTTTTTTTTTTTTTTACATATTTTGTTTTACATTAATTCCAATCGATCAATATTTCACACACACGCTCTCCTACACTCTTATTCAAGAAGCAATAGCTTGAAGATGTTAAGATCTGAAATTTGCAACATACACGTGCATACAAATGAAGTAACATTGTGATTCTATCCCAAGGAGCTGACTAGCTTTGTACAGCACAGCTCAGCTGAGAACCAAAACAACCATATACACTGTAAAAAGAGCAGCATAATTTTGCATTTGCATCCAGTTTAAATTTAAGATGAGTTCGCATGCAGATGACGACCTCTTTCTGGCACTGATTACTATGCATAGACTAATCAGGGAAGGAATATTTACTGCATCTACAGCACAACACAAACACTTGCACAGACCTATTATTCAGCTAAAAAAAGAGACTGCATGAAACATAGCTTTTGACACCTGCAGACACTTCAGTTCGTTTCAGAAACACCTCAGGTTTAAGTATACTGTATTCTTTTCATTATTTTGGATTAATTCCAGGTACCTAATAAATGAATGTTCTGCATAGATTTTTTTAGGGAAGTCGGCTTCAATGTTTTTATTATTGTTGTTGTTGTTGAAAAATTAGCTCCCAACAACAAATTATTATAAATGTGAAAATATAAATGATTCCAAACTATATCGAATGCAAAGATAGCTTATGTTTAAACGTTTAGATTAACATTTTTCATGTAAAAATGCACACTCTAAAAAAATGCACCCTTTTAAAATGCACCTCTACATGTCGGCAAACATAAAAATGAATCGACAGGCAAACGGTGTAAAATTATCTGGTTTGAATATTTTAGGGAATTCATCAGTTGGCTGTAATTGACTTTTTTTATTATACGTTTTCTTATTGGGCCCACAGCAGGGACCAAAAACATTTATTACTTGTGGGAAACTATAAATGAACACATTACCAAACACAATAGAGTAGAAATGCCAAGCTAGTGGATGTTTAAAATAATTCTGCATTGTCACGTTTAGGTTTTGGGGTACTCGAACTGATGACATTTACTAACAAAAATCAAGAAAATGTTTTCAGTTATATTTTAAAGATTTTTGGGGGTCTTTTTTTGGTTTTGGTTAAGTAAACTTTTTTTTTTTTTTGCTAGCTGCACTTTAATTTTCTTATCATTACTCACACAAACAATGGTAAAAAAGACAACTTCACACCAATAATAAACAAACAAAACTAGATTTATACCATTCCAACACTTAAAAAAAAAAACTTTTAAACCTGCAGACGAACAAGTTTATTCTGTTTCTTGTTTTTTCATTCTTTCAAATAAGCAGTTTACAAACAAAGATGTTGGGATGACTTGGAAGGATCATCTGCAGGATGAGAATCAGCTAGAGGTAGTTCTGCCAACAGCTACAAGGCAGCTGCGGTTTCTTCCCTCACAAGTGCGGATGGCAGTGGAAGCTCAGGCCGCTTTATGAACATTTGCAAGTGTTGGCTTCATTTCTTTCTGACCTTATTATACATCAACAGCTGCATTGAGGGAGCTATCTGATGCTTTGACTGGTATTCTGAGCGAGACCTCTGGAGTGCGGCTATTTTGATTAGCATGAATTAGTTTTGGTGTTAACATGCTTCGCCTCTGCAAAACATGATCATAGCATAGTTTCCTCCCACGCTGACACGATGTGCCAGAGAACATAAATTAATGGATGTGCTGGGGGGAACAAGACAACCTAGGAAAAGTAGATGGGATCGAGACATTTTTTTTTTTTTACTGAACTCTAGGTGTAGAAACGAGAACTGGTAGAGAAACTTGTTTAAGAGACTGAATATCTAACAAAATAAATAAACTAAAATGTAAACTTTTTTTCTCAGGGGAGTTGTGTTTATCCTAATGATAAAATTTTAATTTTTGATATATGGTTGCATTTTCCTAGAAGAATAATGGATGTTGTTAGGAGGCCAAAACGGCAAAATCAGGAAAAAAAAACCTCGAATAAAATTGTTATATTATTATATTAATTCATTACAATTACTCATTAGCAAGTTGAATCGAACATATTATTTACAGCACACATAAGGCTGTAACTATGAAATATTTTATTAATCGGGTATTCTACAAAAAATGTAATAGATTAACAGAGTTATCAGATAAAACATGTGTGAAGTCACGCGGCTGTCACTTCTGGTGCCTGCCGCTCCACTCGCCCAGACATTCAATGATAGAATGCGTTGAAACTTTGATTATTATTTCATCAAAAGGCTTTAAATGTGTTTCAAAACAAGCGAAACCGTATGTGCAGGTTACCAACAAATCTGACGTCTGTCCCCATATAATACCATAAAAGCGACCTGGCTGCTCATGGTTGGAGTTGAACAGCATTGAGCTGTTCAGACTTTTTTGAAAATATCAGATACAGGTTACATATAGGTAAAACAGGTTTCAGTCTGAAGGTAGCCTACGTGGCCAAAATTACCTTGAAAATACTTATTGAGATCAAAATTAGAAAAACGACTGAAACCAGGAAACCAAATCATAATGAGAGCCTACAGCACTACCCACTAAACCCTTTTTTTTAACAACAATGTTTATTTTACTTTAAAATTGATCAAAAAAAGCTAAATGTTTTCACTATTAATTATTAACTCCAAAAATCCACAAATCCCATAGCATTCAAAAGCTTTAACTGTTTTAATTGTTAACATTCCATTTTCGGAAAATCAAACACAAATTCTGAATGCAAACCATACGTTTTTTTCTTCCCAATTGCAATTAACACTTTTTTCAAGGTTTTTCATCAATTGGTTTCTAAGTATATTGAGAAATTTGTGCAGTTTTTTATAGTGCATTTACAGCTAGTTTGTGAGCAGTACTATTAGAGCTGGAGTGAACACACACACTTATAAAGAGAATAGCTTCTACAATTCTGATATTGATACAAAGTAACTACCTTTAACGAACTACCAATTCTCCAAAAAAGCTCAATTCCACCCAGAACAAGCAGAAAACATATTAAAGAATAAAATATCTAATCTGCTTATATTTTCAGACAGGTTGTACTTGAACATTAATTTTTAATCACCATTTAAAAACCTATTTTCATTTCAATTTACAGACCAACGCTAGCTCAGACTCTTGAAGCTCATTAACAAGCAGCAACAGCTTGAAGCGTTGTCTCTTCTTAACACTCTGACCTGTCTGGAGACCCTGGTTACATGCAATTATTCACGTTATCACACTCCAATTTGCAAGAGGACCCATAAATACCATTTAACCCTGCAGGCTTCAGAAACGAAAGGGGCGCATTCAAGCATTCGCCCCATCTGACTAATAACATCCTCAAATGTTTGTTTATTAAAATAATCATTAAACTTGAACCTGTCATTGTCAAAATCTGTTCCATTGAGCTTCAGGAGATACCAAAGGATAGGCTTTACCAGAAGATAGAACCTTGTAGCTTTGCCACAAAGAGTACATCAATAGAAAATGTTATCAAAGGTGAAATAAGTTCTTGCAAGGATTTACAAATCATGATTTAGTTTTTACAAAAAAATATCCCGCAATTCAGATGTTGAGACGACATAACAAATTGTAAGATGTGCGAATTATTAAACTATTAAAGAGGCAGTATGATACCTACAGAAGGTTCTAATAGGTTTTAGGTTAATAAGTTATAACAATCCTATCGTCAAAATAAATATTTTTTTCTGCATTAACTTTCAATAAGGGTGGTGTTCAAGGCAACGTTCAGTCCGTTTAAACAAATAAGCTGCTTTACTACCGGAAGAAAAGTTATTCTGTATCATGGAAATCAATTCCTCTGTCAATTTCACATAACTTTGGGTCTAAAAGCTTTCCATGTTGATTCTATTTCATAATCTGATAATAAACAGCTGTCGCTCTGTTGATAGTTACTAGAGGGTGGAGTAGAAACCTACTGTGCAATTTAATTGAGATCGATGACCAGACATGTTCAAATATATAACATTAACTAGAAAACGGTAACCCAAGACAAAGTATACTTTATAAACAAGTACATAAAAGGAAATGAGAAAAAAAATGGTAAAAGGAAAACAACTGTAGGAGAGAGCTAAACAACAGATAGAGAGGTAGATTGAGCAACATGCAAGTGTTTTATTAGGCCTTACATAATTCTTCAGGTGTATAACCCTAAAATCAACAAACATGTTTCCTATACACCATTTCATCAGGCGGCATAAAAAGTCTTGAAAAATCTCTTGAAATCAGAAATCAAAAGTAAACTTTTTCTCGCAATTTCAAACTGTGAATTAAAAAAAAAACCTTTTAAACTCGAGGTTAAAACAGAGCTTCAATAACAAATCTGGCTTCTGTTGGTGTTGAGGGCAAAGAAATCATCTTTTGTTCGTATTCACATTTTTTGAGCTTGACTCTTTTTGACACAAGCAGGTGCTCGCTCCCGCTGTTTACACAATACCTGCTCATCCAGACTATTACCAACTCATTTCACAGATCAATTTGAAGTGTGCACCTCTGCTGCTCCATTGCCAGCTGTAAATTGGATACCTATTCAAATGTTCCATTTACACTGTAAAGACAGGGAGAAGCTGAGAGGTTTCACAAATCTCATCTCTCTGTGAGTCTGCTCCCAGCTGTGAATACCGCTGTAAGCCCAATTGGGGGTGCAGGAATCCCCCCATGATGTTTGGTATCTGCGGGCCACGGTTGTATTTCTGTCAGTATGTTGCTATGACCAGACATTGTGCAGAATCTGGCCTCATAAACGGATCCACTCCTCACATACTCAATCAAGGCAGTACTCTGGTAGTATGTTACCAAGGCAACAAGAGATATTAGATCTGCTAAACGCTTGAGTTTGAACTGACCAGTTGTGCTACATGTAGAAGGCTAATGAAAAATGTGCATTGACGCTAACTTGGGCGCAGGACTTATTGCAACAATAAACTTGAAAGCTAGCAAACCCAAACAAACCACATTCAAAATTTTGCATGAAATCAAGCGCAATTTCTTACATTGCCTTTTTCATTGTAAATAGTTGTCATAATTAGACCTATCCTGTTTGATGTTTTCCCAACTGTTTATTTATTATAGACAAAGTGGTTTCAAGTGGGGAAAAATGTACAATTATTTCTTCCTTATTATTTTCAAATAGCAGCTAATTTTACTATAAAATGTCTACTCTTTTAAATAACTTGCAGCGTTGGTTCACCTAATTAATACTAGATAGCACATACTTTATGCTTTCCAACATGAACTCTGGAATCTGTGTGCTTTGATCAATAACCAAACGTGAAAACATATTAAAACATAAAAACAAACATCAATCAAGAGGCATTTCTGCATCTAAAGTATTCTAAAGGGTGATCTGAGCATTTTAAACCACGTTAGAGCCAAGGAAAAACACAAGATTACGGTTGAATTATCCTTATAATATGCAATGGCAGAAGGATCCGTTTAAAGGGTTATGATTCTGTATAAAATTATTATTTTATGATTCTTTATTTCCTTCCTGCTATGGTTGATTAATCAGTTGATACAATTCCTATTATGAGCGTACTGAGATAGACTGTGACTGTGTAAAAAATTGCATTTTGTCTTATCCCTACTGCAAGTCGTTTGAAAAAAAATTGTGTGCTGAATGCTTAAATGTAAATATAATAATGTACACAGGGCTGAAGTAGGAAAAGTGTGATAATTCCTGCAAAGACCATTCAGATGAATTTGCCTGTACTTTTTGTATAGAGAAAACAATTTAGCATTTAATTAAATGCATCATGGATGTCTGCATTTTTACACACATGCAATGAAACACATTTAAAATTTGCTTCTTCTCTCCGAGTGTGCACATGGGCAATTCTCTATTTTTAGTGTTAAACACAAGAGTGGCAAGCACATGTACAAACCTGGCTAAAACAATGACATTTAATCCAACGTAATCACTAGCTCTTCAAGATTCATACTAACCATCAAGGCTGCAAAGAGATCTATACATCTACTCTTCATACAAAAGTATCGAAATTAATCATAAAACAACAAATACAACATTTTTTGTAGTCAATAGTCTTGGTCATTATACACAACATGTGACTTGTATCCGTCCTGTGTATGAACACTATTCTGCTCACTGTGAAGTGCACATGTGTAGGAAATGGCTTTTACAAATGACAAAACCAAAGTAAACATGGATGATAATGTGTGAGGCGATTGTGTGGCTTTCTTTAAGTTAATTTCCCATCTTCACCCCCCATCCCTCCCCCAAAAAACAAAACAGTCTTGTGTAAGATGTCAATGATTTCTGATGGGTGCAAGTCAACACTTTCTTCATAATATAAAGCTGTCCCTGAACAAGGAAAACTACATTTCCTTATTTCAAATTTAATTTCAAAAGACACTCTAAATCATCTAATAGGAATTCTTAATAAACTGTTGTGAAATGTCTTAAAATGTAAAGCAGCTTTGAAGCAACCATAAAAAAAGGTTATAAAAAATAATTGTATTGATTGATTGATTGATTAAAGAATAGACTCTGGCCCTGCATTGACAGTCATAATCGAAATCATTTTACATGTGTCTAGAGAACTATGAAGTCATGAAAAAAAGTGTGTTTTTCTTGAATGGATAGAAGACTGTCAGAACCATGTGTCACTAGTTATACATTCCCATAGCTTGTATACGATAACTGAACTGCTGCTAATTGCTAACTAGACCACTTAGGTCTGGTCTGAGCTACCTATTTAAGGGAAAACTTGTTCTTTTCTATGTAAATGTCTGGAAAAAATGTTTCCAATGATTGTTTGTCCAGAACATACTTTCATAGAGGCAAATGCCATCACAAAATTAACTACGCCTAAACTTTCCTCTTGTTAAACTCAACTGCTGCTGAAATGAGCAATTAACTGGCAGAGAGGCTTAACCTAAATTCCCTCAGTATAATGAGTTTTGCTCTCCATGCTGAAAATGCGTCTGTGCTGAAAATCTGCAGCCAGGGTACAGTATAGAAGCTCCAAACGCTCGCCACTGTTATGACTTACTGCATCACTGCACCGGAATGACACTGCCATCAATCATATTAACACTGCACACGCAAATCACCTGAAAAACTGCACTTCCAAGGTTTTACACAATCAGCATTAATCACATAATTATCCACTTCATTAAAATATCCAATATCCTAACTGGAGTTCAAGGTGTTTCCAAAAGATAGAGAAACAGGGTCTTTAAAATGGATATTACACCTGAACAACTACACAAACACTGCACATCCTGCACATAAAGGTTAGTTCACCTAAAAATATGTTTTGATTAAAGGGGGGCGAACTAAGGAACCAAATAGTTTCTGATATTTTCACATAAGAGCGGAAGCAACAATTAAACAACACACAGTTTTAGATCTCAATATGCTTTTGGATTTTAAACAATAGTTTTTTTTACAATCAGCAACAAAGAATTACAAGTGTTAAGACAGGGTTTTATTTGATATTTTTAAGACCTCCCCTGGAGCTAGTAATGCCAGGCTCTGAACACTAGTTGGAAGAGTAGCTAATGAACAAAAACAACAAACAAAAGTAGTTTTTTTTTCAGACAGATATAGGATTTACATATAAGTCCAACAAGTTTATTTTCAAACTTCAAGATTCAAAACTAATTCAGACAATATAATAATTTACAATTCAAGATTAAAAGAACTGACACCAAAAATTTTATTAAATATAATGATTCTGATTGAGTGAGCCACCAATTTCTGTCATCAATTTCAGTTGTTTTTATATGATAGACGCAATGCGATCAGTGGTGTTTGCTTGCTTTTTCCAATTCCTTCTTGTATGTTGAAGATCACAAATCTTTTGGGGTGGATATAGTATAATACAACAATTTTACAGTTAATTTATGTTTCGCTCGGATTTGAAAAGGACTGTGTAATATATGCACTCAACAATCTTAATTATCAAGCTATAAAAGTCAAAAATAAATTAATTCATAAATGAAAACATAAATAAATAATGTCAACCATAAAAAAACTACTAAAAGACCAAAATAAAATGTATTAAAAATGTCATAAAATCAAAACATCTGCATACTATTTTTTCTTAGATCAATATTTCAAAAGCAATCTTCCAGTACAACATTTAAGTAGCATGTTTTGTTCAAAACGTGTCGATTCTTTCCACAAAACTAGTGTCATTAATACTACCTTGCAAAGCACACTGGCAAGCTCCTTTTTGTAATCCCTGAACTTCATAATCTCACAACGACATGCTCCTTATTCAGCTCTATTTCCACTCAGAGATTAGAGATGGCAAAATTATTGTTCAGGACAAAGCATTTCCTTTTTAATACAATCTACTAAACCATTCACAGACAAGAAGGACTCAGTAAATGCACACTCACCTTGAACAATGACGTGGACCGATGTGGTTCGAGGTCTGCTTCTGGTCTGCACTGCACAGATGTAAAGGCCCTCGTCCGACAAGTCCATATTTTCAATCTTGATGGTGAACTCATCCTGACTCAGAGTAACCAAACTCACACGGGGGTCCACAGACCATTTATCCTCTCCAGCGTAGAGTATACTCGACCTATTCAGCCATGCTGTGTGTGTCACAAAGTCTCCTTGTGAGCAACTGAAAGAGAAAGAGGGAGAACCAGAAAAGAGCACAGCATTAGCATGACTGCTATGAGACTTTAAAAGTCTACCTCTGTGACCAAAAAGCTGGGATTCATCAACTAAGATAAATAAAAACAATCATTACCATTCATTCTAATCATCCCTGTGTTATAGTATGCTGAAAACTGCATCTGTTTCAGAAGTGAATGTGAATGTTTCGCCTTGAGCAGCAGGGTGAACATGGTTACACATCAATCATGAATGAACTCTCAAAATCAGTGACTCCAGAGTAATGTTAAAAGCTGAACTGGCTGAGAAGAAGGGCCTCTTCTTTTGCAGACCTTTTTAAATGAGGACATGCTGTGTCTAATTACAGCTATCCCTAACACTTTGCGGGGAAGGCCAAAACAGGGGCTCTTCATACACTGCTATTAAAATCAAAAAGCAATCATGTGCTTAATTGATTACTTGCCTGATTAGACATTAACGGAACACAGGAAATCTTTGTTTCATGCAATCTTTGTTGCATCTCAGTGAGCATCAGAGTCCAAAAAAAAATCGAATAAAAGGTGTTCAATGCTCATTAAAGCACATTATAGTTATAATGCTTGCAAGCTCCCTTCAGTCGACTCTGAGAGAGGCACAGCAATGAACTACTTTCTAGAGGGCAATACTCAAAGCGGCAGGGAGAGCCGAGGTAAATGTGCTGCTTTGTGCCTTTTTTTCTCCCATGGCAGGTGGGTAGATGTACTGGGTATGAGCCAAGGTGTTGGTTTTTCACGGGAGAGGGAGCTGTGGTACTGGCCTTCACCTCATCTTATAATAGACTAAATGAGAATGCTGGAGATCAGGGAAAGATCAAGTCTGGTCCCTGAGGATGACTTCATAATGCACTGCAGGCCACATTACACGGAGATATATTCAAGTACTCCCATACTGATTATACTCCACTTTATTTGATTTACAATATCAATAAAATAAAATGAGAAATGTAATCAGACAAATAGAAAACAAAAAAAAAATCTAAGCAAATTAAGAAATCTGGCAACAAACACTCAAAGAATATAACACAAAAATAAAAACAAACACAAAACAAAACTAAGCTAAAGAAAAAGTGGCTCAAAAGAAGAATGTTAAACAAAAAACAAACAAACAGAAAACTAAATTAAAGAAAAAGCAAAACAAGTGTCAAAAGAACATAAATATATATATATATATATATATATATATATATATATATATATATATATATATATATATATATATATATATATATATATATATATATATATATATATATATATATAACCAAACAAACACAAAACTAAGGAAAACAAAAGACAAACAAACAATTTACTAACAAAATTAAAATAATACACAGCACAAGGTAAAACACCAAATGAAGCATGAAAACAAATATACACATAAAAGGAAAAAAAATAAGCAAAAAGTAAACCAAAACTCAAAAGGACATGGTTAAAGAAAAAATAGGCTACATTTAGATAAAACTATTTAATTTAAAGAATCTAAAATAATAGATAACAAAAGTTAAAAAAAGAGTAAATACGATGGTTAAAACATCATAGGAAAACATTTATCTTGATTGAATGAACAGGAAGCTATAAAACAACATAAGCTACATAAACTACGTAAGAGTTCTGTATTGCTCAAAGATTGTAGAAAATCTTTAGGAATTTATTGCAGATATTTCATGAGCTCTTTCAATCACAAACACAGACTAACTTGATCTATAGGAGTAAGACTCGAGAGGCCTGGGAAATAAATTAATAAATGACTCAAGGTGGATATAAAGAAGCGTATTAGGCACTCATAATAGCACAAGGAGATAGGCTGGCTTGCTCATAAAGAAAAAAAAGTTTTCCCCGGGTCATAAATGTTGCAAAACATGGTGGTAATACACCCTCAAGGGCATTCAAAGTAGATTGGCTTCTAAAAAAAATACAAAAACAAAAGCAGCTGTTGCACCTGTAATTGAACGAAACCTCTGATGAAACACAGTTTATGGGATCAAAGAGCGAAGCTTACTCGCATTCATCATTTAGACATGGATGATATGGTAAATAATACAGGGAAGCCGAGCGTTAGTGTTCAAATGGCCTTTTGCTGCACACGGCTGGAGAGCACACATCCACACACAGAAGACTGAACATCTGCTAAACTATGTTCTCTGAAGCTGGAATATACAGCACCAGTCCAGCAGCACTTTCTGTGTGGAGATTAGATGCTTTCTGGGTGTTTCTTTGCTTCTGAACACAGTGGAACTTTTTTCCAACTCACAGTGGAAAAAAAATGGGTCTGTAACGCTTCAAATTACACTCTTTAAAATGCTTTAATTGGTTCAATTTTAAATTCTAAATATGATTGTCATTTTAATGTATTTGGAAAATTAATGTGCTTGGACAACACTGAAATATAGTTCACAAAGAAAACTTTTTTATTTTAATTTTTTATTTTATCATTCGTGCTTCAAAAAATATTTAAGATTGTCAAAAAGCAGCTGAAAGCACTTCTTTACAGGGAAAACTTACTGTAAAAAAAACATTTTTCCTGCTATGTTTGATTGATCAGTTTATACTTCCATTATTAGCGAGCTGAGATAGACTTTGACGGTGTAACAAATTGCATATCGTCTCTCCACTACTGTAAGTCTCTTTGGACAAACGCGTCTGACAAATACATAAATGTAAATGTAAGTTTAGGGTTAATTAACTATTAAATAGTTGAAATGCATTGTGTCATTCATCAAGCAATATAATGAGCACCAATCAGAATTGAGTCTGAACATATTTGTAAACACTCATAGCCAAAGAAATGATGACAATATGTATATAAGTGAATACTTATATGAAAACTTATGAGAGTTTAAAGTGTGTCTGATTTGCAGACAGCAACATCAGCATCAGAGTTGAAAGTGGCAGCAGTAAATCTTTTCAAAGCTGTACAGATGTATACTATATTTAGTTGAAATAAGTTTTAATACTAAATCAACTGTGTAAATCGACAATACAAATATTAATGACAACAAAGGGTTGGCGTGCATGAAATACTATGTACGGGGAAGCTTGTAACACATGCTTCTGGGAGCGGGTCAGTGTAATGCTTTGAATATTTTGGGTCATCAAGAACTCATAGATAATTAATGACCCAAAATATTCAAAGCATTACACTGACCCGCTCCCAGAAGCATGTGTTACAAGCTTCCCCGTACATAGTATTTCATGCACGCCAACCCTTTGTTGTCATTAATATTTGTATTGTTGAACAGTTTCCAAAATCACAACAAACCATTCAGCTATTTTAACATGTTTACATTTGATTTGTTTGTTTTTTTTTTCCACCAGAGCTAATAGTCACAATATAAGTGATAACGTGGTTTATCCTTATTTTATGGTGTGTCTGCGTGTTCCTTCCTTTGCCATTTTTCAGGAAACCTTTCATTGAGCAGTGAATGGCCCTGACACGGTAATGTAATTTCATGTCTTTTGTCAAATAACTAATACTTTATAACTTATAAACTAAGTTTCTGTTACTGTGGTTATGTAGAGTCTTCCTGTGGCACTTGGTGATATGGTTGTGTTGTCACACTTTTATAAAGACGGCATTGTGTGGGTATTTAAATGTGATAATGAGGGCAATAATGGTAGCATTAAAGAATGTTCTTTAAAAAGTAACCCAAAAAGTTATTTGTATTATATTTATGTTACTTTTGAACTGGGTAACTAGCAGTGTTAGGCAGTAACACATTATTGATAATTAATAATGTTTATTTTACAATAGAAATGAGATTATAGTTAAAACTCCAAGCAACTAAATGTTACCGCTGAGTTACAGTGTTGCGGAAAGAAAGCATTATTAATCTATGGTAGGTTGTATTGTAAATACAAAGAAAAAATAGGCTTTTCATGGAAAGGAGCTCTCATGTAAATGATTGACATCCAGTCCAGCAGCATTCATGAACTCAGGCCAATCTATAGTTGTGCGTCAAGCCTACCAATGGCTCTTTGCAAAAACTGTGCTCTTACATATCCTACACTGGTTCTGCTGCGAAGCTTGCTTTTCTAAATTCAAGCCTTGGTAGAGTGTGAGTGCAATGATTGGTCAAGGAGGAACAGCACAGGGGCTTTCAGTGTCTTTCTTGGCTTGCGATCCATATTAAACACTGGACGATGGAGTCAAACGTTTTAAGTAAATAACCTTCCTTTGATATATGTGTTGTGCTTTGGCTAGCTAGATGTTAGCATTGCTATAACACCACATTGTGATAGTGATCAGTGCAAAGATAGTGCTTCTACAGCAGCAGCAGATGTATATATGGAGTTATATTTATATGATATATGATGAGGTAAACTTACCAGTCATTTGTTAGTGTCTGTGTTGTTTTGGGTAGCTAGTAGTAACTTTCCTATCACACCAGTATTGAGCAGTGCATAGACAGCATGCAATGAAGCTTTTGTTGACAGAAGGGTGTAGTTTGTAGACTTGATGCACAACTATAGACTGGGTTTAAGTGAAGTAATTTGAAAGTGAGTAGAAGTGCTAAAACCATATTCACCATGGAGAATGGAAATTATGGAAGTATCATCATTATAAGTGAAGTGAAGTTAAATTGAAAAGTGACCAGTTTGCAAAATATGGAACGACTAATACCCGGAATTTGTGCTCTGCGTTTATCCCAACCCAGTGTACACACACAGCAGTGAACAAACACACCATAAACACACCCCCACAAGTTCAATGAATTCTAATTTTTAGTTTGCTATTTTAAATGATAGTTTTAACTTTATTTTGAAACATGTCTATTTCAAAAATGAGTTTATTGCTGTTTGAGGAAGGAACTTTATTGTTCATTGTTAACTTTGTGGGGGGATGATAAACACATTGTCCATGCTGTGCTTTCATTTCAAACAAGGGGAAAAAAGGAACAAAAAAAAACATTGCTTTAACAATATCTAGCATTGAGTCCTATTCTTGGTCGTATGGAAGTCCTCCAGCTAAACAAATGGCTGGATTTCTCTCTGTGTCACCAAGGACTGTGTTAAAGACTTGTTTTATTTAAAAACAATTATTTCCAATAAAGTTCATTACTGAGTTATTTAAAAAATCACTTGTTTGCTTTATTTCTAATAATTCTTCTTCGGGTGGAGTGAGTTGGCTAATAACTAGTAATTTAGTAATAACTAATAATTTAGCTAAATACTCTGATAATAAAGTAACCGAAAGATCAAGTTATTTATTAGGAAAAAAGTCCTGGTTGGCTTATATTGCTTTTAAACTAACAGTAAATTCAGAGTTAAGCCTACACTAAACCCTCTTCAAGCACATGAGCAGTATAGTGACCCGACATAGCGGAATAAGCCACCTATTAAATTATTATTTATGGCATTGCCATAAAACCGTGCATTATATTAACAGGCTCTTGGTAAAACACTGAAGAAGGATCCAATCCAATCAGTCTTAACCTTGAGTAGGAAGAACCTTCTGGAAGCCAGTTATAAGAAGCATCTCCAGCTACGAGACGGGGCCTATCTGAAATGCATGTTCATAGCGCCACACTGATTCAGCACAATGCAACAAACTCATAAATTAATAAATAACTCCGCCTTATATTCCCTTATCAGAGAAGAGCAGACAGCAAACCAATTTAATCCAAATAAAGTGTCTACCCTTTCAGCGCAATGAAAACCATGCTAGGGCGGAGAAAATTAAGCATGCCGAATAAACAAGCGCGGCCCACATCCATTTTTCTTCCCTGACACCCAAAATCTATGCACTTGGGGAAAATGAACACTTTCTGCATAATCATAATAGGATGATAGACTATTCTCATCCCTCTTCGGATTAGGGGGAGTTAATTTCATTGCAAAGCCACAGACCTGTTGCAAGTCACTTTTGAATTACTTTGAGAGCAGCATTTAAACTGATAAGTTTAATAAGAGATAAATCCATAGTTATCTAAAAGATGTAGAGGCATTGGCCTTTACGTAGCATGGCTGACTCCAACTCCTGATCTTCACAAGTAAAAGAACCGAGTATGAACCATCTGGATCTGATTCATGGCTGGGTGATCAGAGCATCTCTAATGAATAAAATGTCACACACAAAAAAACTATGCATTTATTAGTGATGACACACCTTAAAATTAGCATCAAAATTAACATTCCTCTTTTACTTTCACAGTTAGTTCCTAACCTTCAGGTGTATCTCATTTATGTCATATAATATAATAAAGAATATTTGCAAAATATTAAAGAAATATGAAAAAACGATAAACGTTTTAATGAGGCTGACATAAACCGCAATGTTTACAGAAAAAATGAATAAAGGTATGTTTAAGGATATGTATTTAAATAGTACAATTGTATCATTTTGTAAGACTTATCTTTAACAACTCTGTCCATTGCTCTTTGTTTCTACAATCTATTGCTACTGGTATTTCCCTTCAGGCATTTATAACAATGCCCATGATAGGCTATAATAAGTAATTCAAGTAAAATAAGAGATTTAATTCATCATAAAAAAAATATTAATGTTAAAGCTTTAAACAAAGCAACAGGTAGTTATATGCGTTTAATCAAGAAATGTATTAAGTTAGTTGTGGAGCCTGCTCGATAAAAAATTGAGGTTTTTCATTGTATGCACTAAGCTAATGTGTTATTTATTTGAATAAAGTAAAGCCAAATTTCACTTATTTTTTTATTGCTCAACAATACTAAACACTGTATATACAAAAAACTTTTTACACAAAAATAAAGCAATAACATGCTTCAAACACCTCTGCTTGAAATCCAAACTAAAGCAGGAACTTAAATAGCTCAATTTAGATGTTTATCTTTAAGCTTTAATTTACCACATACAAACAGTCTTTATGAATGTAACAAACACAAAAATTATCACATGCAAAGAAAACTAAGCATCCTTACCACGCTGGAACAGGAAAGTTTTAATGTTGAAAGAAGATGGATGCTTTGTGAAGTTATTTTTAGCCTCATATTTCCGCCAAGTTTCGCTTTCCTCAGAATGAATCAAAGAATTACTAAACAAATGACTCTGAGTCAAATAGATTAACGGCGGTAAGTTTCTTTATCACGCGATAATAAACTTATGTGTTAATGTTACCTCTTCGTCAACTTAATCTCCTCTTCAGTGTTGCATATTATATGCAATGTGAATAACATTTATAATAGACGTTCTTATACATAAAATGTTAAACATTGGTGAGCAATTGAATTTGGGTGTGGGTCTTCATATTCCTGTTTTCCATAGCTCAACAGATAACATTGTTTGGAAGATTGGAACTAATGCTTTTTCCTAAATTTTCAATTATTAAAGCTTTTACCATTTGTCTAAATAAACTTTCAGCAATTCAATACAGCTCAAATCAGGAATCCATTTGCTTATTAAACAGTGGTCTTTCACATTTCTGTTCAAACACCTGGAAACATCATTTTCACAGGTCACGGGACGTTTGGAATTAGGATTTTTATTTCAACCAAAGGGTTTAGGTGCGTTTGCATTTCCACACAGAATGCCAAAACAAGCAAATCTTCATATAAGAGAATACTTTGTATTTTTCACACAGCGATGTATCCATTCACACTGTGCTGAATTCCCAAATTCAACTCTATTTTAGCAAGCTCTACATCAAATGCATCCCAGTGTACTTGAGGAGGGCAAAAAAATATCAGGTATCAACCCAAGCGCGTGTTTGAAAATAAATCTTTCCGCAGCCCCCACTGGCTACTCTATGACATGAACAAGAGAGGGCATCCATTATTAATTTACTTTGAGGGACTGATCTGCCATAAGAGGTCTGCTGAGGTAAAAAAGCTATAATATACAACACTGGATTACCTCCAAATAACATTACTGTCAAGGAGTCAGAGAAGAGCCAAGACTGAACAGATCCGCTATCTGGATGGAAAGGATGTATTGATTTTTACTGCCCTAACACGCAAACACACACACACACTGTAACTCGGCAGGGGGTTGAATTCACTGTCAACACAGTCAGACAAACAACTTGATTACAAACATCAGTACAACGGTGAACAAAATCACTACCTGAGGAATGTCTCTCTCTCTCGCTCTCTCTCTGTCACATATATGCATATACAATATAGAAACTACTAAAACACCTCATGATGATCCTGATCACTGAGCTGAGGTGTGATCAGTGGGGGACCAGGCTCGTCCAATGACTGCATCCGAGCTGATGACAGGCTGAAACTTATTCTGCTGCAGAAGCTATAAATCTGGAGCTCCACTCCCAGTCTGAGAGTGAGTCGAACTCGCCTGATATGTTGGAATCTCGGAAAGGGTGGAGATATGATGATGTGGTGGAGCTTATAGTGGAGGAGGAGGTGTTCCTCCATCTCTGTCTCTTTGAGAGCACAGTCCACAGCATCTCGCTGTAACTTGATGGCTCTTTAGAGAATGTTAGCTCAGGTGCTCTATGCTGAGATTTGATGCTGATCCCCTGTTTGTTGTCTGTCACATTTTTCTAACCATTGTTTGTCATGTATTAGTTTCTGTTTAGTGTTTGATTGGTTTTTTGTTTTTGTTTTTTTCAGGTGCTGTCCGGTGAACTTTTCGTTGATGGATATTAAGTTTGCATATACTATATGCTAGGGAGGTGATTAACACCTGCCTTAGTCAGCGAGGCTCCCAGGGGCCTCACAGAGTTAATTCCTATTTACTCTACCTGATCCTCAGAAGGACTTTGTGAAGCTGCTTTGAAAACAATTTCTAAAAAAGCGCTATATAAAAACGTGATTGACTAATTTGATGCTGTCTTGTTTTGTTGGACAGGACCATGGTAGTTTGGATTTAGGTGCTTCAGGAGCTGTGAGTATCTGCGTAGCTGTTCATCAAGAGCTGCTTGATTTTGGAGGTTCTGACCCAGTTAAACGCAAGCTCTGCAAGAGTTGCTTTTTGGGGGGATGGGGCAATGGACTTAATGTAATGGCCACTTTTAGTAGTTTCAGCCAGTGGAATTGTAGTGCAATTGGTCTGTTGTTCGGTCGGTTGCTCTCTCTCTCTCCCTCTCTGACTAGAAACGCAATCTGCTTTTGTTGAAGGAAGGGAGTTGTTTTGAAAACCCTCTTAATGGGATCCAAAGTTCATCAAACAGGCATGCCATGTTAAAGTAACACTTTTGTTATATACAATGATTTTTATTACACTGAAAATATGTTTTAAACTGTTATTTCTGTCTCTAACTCCAGATTTGAAGTGCTGACTTATTCCTCTTTCACTCATGGTAAGTGGCTACAGAGGTTGATTAAGCTATTTTCTTTGAGTCTTTGCAAGAAGTTGCAAGGAGTACTTATCATTGATTTGATTAGAATATCTCAATAATGTCTGCATTAACGTCTCAAAAACATAATAGAAGAGAAAAAACTCAGTTAGAGGTTCGTATTGAGGCTGAAATAAAGCTTTTCTAGGTGACTTGTCATTAGACATTGCTTTACTACTGTTACCTGCACAACCCCACGTCAGAAGGATTGCGTTACTATGGAGACCTCTCGGCCTCTGCTTTTTCAGGAGGAGAACCAACTTTACACCAGTTTAAAACATGGCTTGCACCATCCTAGATAAAGGATTCGATCAAAACCTGCATTTCAACACTGGCTGAATAGAAAGTTTAACTGATTGTTCAGGGTGCATTAGTACCACGAAGGCTTTGTTTGATTAAATGAAACTTTAAACACATTTAGTGTGCATTAGTACATTGAAAAAAAAAAATATTTGATGCTTTGAAAGTTATTGTATTAAGACAACTTAAGCTTCCATTAGGACTATAATTGTAGAACGAATAGATTTATTGTTTGTACCATCAGCACAGATGCCTATAGACTTCTCAAGGATTTTCATGTTAACAATGTTGGCTTGCATTTATCTTCACATTTTATGCTGAATAGTGAAACCTTTTTCTACCGCAGACATTTTATTTTGAAATATGAAGTTATTACGTTAGACCTGAGAGCAGATTAACTTTACCTTGAAATGCATTGCGTAGGAAACCATAAAAGATGTTTAACATTTAAACCTAATAATAGTATTTTGTTAACAATGAAAGCTTTTGATTCAAGCCTTCTCTGCAAAGAATAGAAAGCTTATTGAAAAGTTCACTGTCATAAGAAAAAAAAAAACACTTTGTTCTAGTACAGACATGGCATGTCTAGAAGAGAAATAAGGAAAAAAAAAGAATGTCAAAATAAAGATCAAAATCAAATGTCTTTAAACAAGAAAAGCATATTCTCTGATCAGTAAAAGTTTATCAAGGCTTTGCTCATATTGCAACCGATTTCTGACAGAGCAAATCAAACTTGTGACTTTATATTTCACTTTGTTTCAGTATAGTCTATTACTAATGAAGTAGGAATAAAAAGTCACAAGTAAACTAAATGTGTACTATATTAATTAGTTTTCTCTTTCTAATTATTAATTCATTCATATATATATATATATATACACTATTACATTTATATCTCTTTTAATATCTGCCATTTATTTAATATAATATGGGCCGAGATTAGTGTAGGTAGCAGACTGAAGGCACATTCTCTCTTTAGAAGCCAATACAAGCAATGTAGATACTTAGATCCATTTAATAAGCAAGCAAACAGTCAAATTCATAAATGCAGAGTTCTGATCTGATCTTATATTACATAATACACGTAATTATGAAAATGAATCTATGCATTAATCGTTATTGTTTTAACAACAATATTGCATTTATTTGATTTAATTAATTTGAAAAATGAACAGTACTGAGTTAATTTTTGTATGATGCTTTACTTTAACTTGATGTGAAGATGATGTGCACAGGCGTGCATTTTTATAAAAAGTTCTCCTTCAACCCCCTTCAAAAAAAGGCTAACACTGTACACTGAGTTTACCACAGCTCTCACTTATGGAAGAAATAAAAATATATTATCTGGAATAGCTTCTGGATAACAAGGTACCATTCCGCTCCACTAAAGCAAATAAACAGGTAATATATGTGGCACCTATAATAGAAATGGTCCATCTTAAGTACTCATTTGGGTCTGAGTCCTATTTTTAAACTGCTGCTTATGCCTCCAAAGGCACAGGGAGATGTGCCAACAGTGTTCTGTTCCTTTCTTGGGCTTTCGAACAGGTACTGGAACAAGTCTTAAGGGAAATAGAACTCTCTAGACATGGTGGGGAGAAACAAAAATAACAATATGAGTATTTGACATTGTCAGGACTCCCTTGCTCCTTCTGCTTGTGGCTGTGAACACTTGTGCACACACGCATGCACACGCACGCGCACACACACACATCCCTTCTTGTTGTGTGGGCTTTTGTCCTCTGTCTCTCATTCTCACTCACAATGTGATGAAAGCAATAAGAAAGGCGACACGGTTTGATATGATATTCTTCGTCCCTCTATGAGATTGTTCACAAGGAAATGCTCAGATTGCAGTGATGGTAGTGTGGCCGAAGCACGCAGGGTAGAGAAATGAGCAAATAACACTGGGTCAAAACAGCCACGATGTACACAGGAGAGGAGCCGGAGGTATTTACAAACTCGTCAAAAACCTAATTAGTCTTTAGGCCTTTCTGCACCTAGCATTTATTATGACATCTTAAAGAAAATAACAATGTTCTGAAGTTAAATGTAGAACAGGTCATATTTTCTCAACCGTATTCTATACTTAAAAACTAGAACAACACGATGTGTGGTCTGCAAATGAATGAAAACAACTTGATGTTTGTAGATGCATGCGGGTGCAGACTTGCCAGTGGGCAAAGTTCCGAAGTTGCCTTGGGCACCCAACTTTTCAAAGGCCCCCTGTTTGTGCCTATCATGTTTACTTATGGGTGTTTTAGCTGAATTTTTTGTTTAAAAATAAATCAAACATTGTTTCAAACCCAGTTAGTTAAAATCACATCAGGGTACATTATATGTAAGCGCTTGTCTGTGAACTCCTGCCATACCTCCATAATGGACTATTTTATTCATGCAACGTGTATGAAATGAATTGAATAAATGTCTATGAAGTGAATGATAACGTTTGATGTCTGACATGAGGGAGAATTGCCGGAAAATGAAGCAAAGCCATCAGAGGGGATCTGAGAAGCGAGAACAAAAATTATATAAAATACCAAAAGTAATTGTTAATGTGATGTTAACTGTAAAATGTGTATATAAATGTTTTTCTTCACAAATCTAGATTTGTCCATTATTGTCATTGTGTGGATCTCTCTATGGATATGATATATAGATATAATACACGCTCACCTCAATTTTTATGCACACCTGCATCCACTAATTAGGCTCTTTTGGTTTCTTTGAAAGTTCATGGTCTCTAACATGTCTCTTGAAAGAGCTGCAATCCTCCTGACATTGACAGACCACTCCATTAGATGAAAGAATTCACCAAAATTAACAAAAAAGTTATCAATATCAATGAAAACGGATTAAATTCAATGTAAACGAGTGGAAAAAAAAGCTTGATTATAGCCTTTACATGCTGCACCAAATGTATAAGAGTAAATAGCATAAAAGTGCAGCTCATCCAGCAATTAGGGGGCAACATTGTGTGACTTGTAAGCAGAAAGAGAATGTATTTGCTGTATCAATGAAACAGTATTAATGCGTACATTTACCTTATTTAACATATTATTTAATAATTATCAATTGAGTTCATAACAGACATGGGACCACATGCACTTTCCTTGGAGAAACCACACATGGAAAGATTCACTGGAAGCATTATGGATCAGGTGGCAAAAAGCTACCACCTGTTTAGGAAAAAAGGGTGGAAATATGGCAAAAAAATTGAATGACAGACTAATGGACGAATATGAAGAGATGGCAGGAGCCAGCAAGCAAGATGATCAGAGTAAAACATAAGGGAAGGACAGTTAAGAAAGTTAATATCCAAACATCATAATTTATTAAGAACTGAACTAAGCACAAAAAACTTTAAAAAGTTTATTTTCTCTGCAGTGACACAAGATCACGAATGTAGCTTAAATGCATGTTTGAAGCCTCAATTAAGAGCTTCTTAGAATTGTGCAGTGATTCACCTTTAACAAGAGTAAAATTCAAAAGACGTACTTCTTGATTCTGAAAAATCTCTCATATATGAGAGTGAGTCATAAGTAGAATTTTGCTGTCCTGGACAAATTTAGCAACAGCTCCAGCGATTAACTCTAATTATGGAAAAGAGTGTTGCAGTAAAATCATAAGCAACAGATCAAAGCATTTTCGGGTTCCAGAATAAGATGCTATGCTCATACCACACAAACTCACAGTCGTGCTATAATTGCATCTTCAAAAAGCATGACAGTCACCTTGTTACATTGCGTGGCACAAAATTAGAAACAAGTGAAACTACAACCGTGCAATTAATGAAAAATGATCGTTTGGATGTGCTTTGGTTAAACCAAAGTGTGACCGTTGGGCTGTGTGTTCAGGCTGAACTGAAGTCAGAGAGGCTCTTGAGGATTACAGCTTAGCTGAAAATCACCTTGTCTTTTGGAGTGGTGTCACACAAATGAAGGTGCCCTTTGCAAATAATACCCATTAGAATTTCAAAGTCATTGAGTGTTGGATGGAAAGGGTGACAGGTGCTGGATTCACACACACTCATCCAAATCATAGTGCTAGGCTCACTGTTGAGCTGGGCTTGATAACCAGGAATAACTGACAATTAACATCCATCAATCTTGCCTGCATTATTTCACTATCTAAAACGTCTCTTGATGGCGAGAAGGATGCACTACATATTCAACCAGATTTAAAAGAAATAACCTGTATTTGCATACACGGGATCCCACATTAAAACCCCAAAAAGCTTTAATATCACATCTAAATTGTAGATAAAATGATGTCCTTTGCTGCTAGGGAGAACTGCTTAAAAGCCAATTATATATGTAAAGATTTCATAAATTTGACTTATTTTTTTAAAGCTATTTTTTGGGGCATTAATAATGCACACATTAAGTCATTGGCATTGCTTTTATAGAAATTTTATAGAAACACTTTTTGCTAGTGGTACCTTAGAGTGGATCTGGTACCTTGCCAAATTAGGCCGTTTTTGTTTCTGTTTGTGCTGCTCAGTCCATTAAAACCCCTGGACTTGTGGGGTGCAGCAAGGTTCTGTACGAGGTTCTCTCTTTTAAATATATTCCATTTACTCCCTTTAATTGCTTATATCTCCTTTCACTCTTGGTTTCATTGTTTACAATTTATGCAGAAGACCAACACTTGTTAAGCTTCAAATGAATGTTTAAGTATGGAATCAAACCAATGGTATTGATGCTTTCTAGTAGGATGAATACCAGAGGAACAATTTATTTGTATTTGAAACTATAACACTTTGAACTTCATTCAACATCAACATAAAGCCTACACCATAACAGACAGCTCACCCAGCTACAGCGATTCAATTCCCACAGCCCTGCCACCGGTCAGGCCATAAAGTAAACTGCAGGTCAGTTCTAACAGCCATGTCG
Organism: Danionella dracula; assembly: GCA_900490495.1. NCBI lineage: Eukaryota > Metazoa > Chordata > Actinopteri > Cypriniformes > Danionidae > Danionella > Danionella dracula. The sequence goes on along the minus strand of UELW01000211.1, from coordinate 4,414,025 downwards.
AGCCTATAAATAACAACCACAGCTTTCACTTCATCGATCTTCATTTACCATACCTTCTTCCAGCACATTTCCAGAGTCACATGGTTTAATTGGATGTGCAGGGAGGTCTAGCACACACCATTGCCAGGACGATTATCTGAATCACTCTCTGAAAGGTTAACCATCTCCACTAAAAGGGTGCTAGGCCAGGGAATGAAAGCACCCTGAACAACTAGTCTGCTTTTTCCCAATTTTCTTACCATTAAAACATACAAAGAATACAACAGAAATCACACAGGCTACCAAGGGGGAAGGTGATGAATGTTAATGGATGACCCAAAGGTAAATTTGACATCTTTAAACCTACTATAGCCACAGGCAGTAAATAAAAGACAAGTATTTGTTCTAAAAATCCATCAAAACGATAGAGAAATCATGAGTTCTCAATTAAAAAAAAGTTTCTTAACTATTCAGCATAATCTACACCTCCCAATGTCATCATTCATTAGTCAACAGCACGATTAGTCTCAGTAAGTCAAATTATTCTGTAAATGACAATCAGCGGTGGATTGTGCAGGTGAAATCAGAGCAAAGGTGACCCATCTGAACGAAACATCCATAGCTGTTTACAAAGAAACAAAATAAACACTTAAAAACCCATTGAATTCCATGAACTGCTGCCGGTGGAGTGAGGGGGAGAGAATGTAGAGCTCTGTATGATCTTTATGTAATGGTGCTGTATTGCACAACCTCCTACACTAGCTGTTCCTTATTAGCTACAAAATGGATAATTCAGAGAAGTTCACATCATAAAACACACACATTTACTTATAAAGTTAAGACTTGTGTTTAACTTCATCTGTCTCATAATTCCTTTTCTCTAACCATGATGAATTAAATAAACAATGTAATGATAATGTAATTAAAGTATAAGGTATAGTATTTAAATGTTTTTAAGTGGGATGTGTACAAAAAAAAAACGAGTTGCTAATAATCAATTAGATTCCATACTCCATATAACTAACAAGACGCTTGAAAATAATTAGCAGGCCTAAATGTCAGCGAAAATCATTCGTTATCTTACTCTAGAACCAGCATTTCCCAAACCCATGCAGGGTGTGCTTTTAAATTAGTCAGAGAGGGAATCTGCTCTTTATAACAAGCTGTTGAATATCTACGCTTCTAACGCTCCACCTTTCTGCAATACCAAACCAAATTACCTGCAGGGCCTTTTCAAAAAATTCTGATACAGCTATGCACCTGTTTCTAAATGTTTCATATACTATCTTTACACATTTAACCATTATAAATATGATTTAGGTTCCAATTAAAAGACACATTTGTACATATTTAATGCATGGAGAGATCGACGGGAGCTGCATGACTTCACAAATATATCTTTGCCATCTCTGTAGGCCTCGACTCTAGAGAACGTAAAGACAAATGTCAGAAGGAAGATATTTTAAGAGGAAATATTTTTAAACGGCACAGTCGCAGTTGCTTCGACAGCTGCCATTGCTCCACAACCGGTCCCTGTGGCTCACAGACATATTTATGTCTGATAACCTTAATTATCAGCAGCTCAGGTCCTCAGCGACTCACCATTACGCAATATTCTAACCTCTGGCTCATGCACTGGGATTGTGTTTTTAGATATAAACAAACACATTAGAAACTGGATATACAGAAATTGCTATGCTATGATTTTGGCAGTTGGAGGAATCTCTTAAACAAGCCTAAAGCAATGCATGGTAGAATCTTCATAATATGGGTTGGAAAACATGAGACATCATCAAAAAAAATGTTTTGTTATTTAGAACATCCAGTAACCTTTAAAATTGGCATTTGATTGAATGTTTTTGGAATTCGATTAGAAGAAAAATGATGGAGTCAAATCACAGAACGATCACTTCTTCCATTAGGTGCAGTCTCCACTAAATTTAGTTTATGCCACAAAACTTTCCTTAAAAGTGGACTTTTCAGAAAGACCAACACAAATGTCACTTCCTCTGTCAGCTATAATGGACAAACTTAATGTAATTTTTTAGTCAAGTAAACATAAAATTTTATGCAATTTTGCAGATGGTAACGGAACTAGGTGTTAGCGGTATAGCAAAAGTGTATATCTTTGTTGGCCAGTTAATATGCTGTAAGGATTATTTGAAATCTGAATAAACAGATAAGCAGCCAATAAAGTTAATGCCACAAAGCCAGCACTATAGTTTATGAAGGCCATAAATAAAGGCTCATCAAATCTTGTCCTGGAGGTCCTGAGCCCTGCAGATTTTTGGTTCAACCATAATGAACCACTAAATAAAGTTCTCTTGGCTTCTTTTGACAATAAAATGTGCAGCCCTGCTGTCCTCCAGGACCATGTTTGGTGTTCCCTGCCCTAGACTGATAGATGTATCTAAAAGTTCAAATCTGATGACAAAAAAGTTAGTCACATATATTCTGGAACCTGTGCAGTAAAGAGAAATTCCATGAATGGAAGAGAACTTCAGTTAGGAAAAAAATTAACTTTTTAATTGAAGTGTTATCCATTCAATCTCATTTCACTCTTTTTATCCGGAGGAGGAATCTGCTGCGATTAGCAAAGAAAAAAGAAAAAACTAATAGCAAAAATGGCAGCTCTTTTATATTTAAAGTCAAGGAAAATTTACGATTGTGCTGGCAAAGCAGACTAGCAGAGAAGTTTTACATCTTTATCGATGCCGAGCAGGCTTTCTTGTTGTCTCGGCCAAAACTTAACATAAAACCCTCCTACCTCAATAAAAACAAACCCAAATCTCCTCACAGCAGAAAACTTATGATGAACGGAAAAAGAGTTGTTGTAGCCTGAAAAAGAATTATAAACAGTTTTATTAAAAAAAAAAAAGATTTTTTTTTTCTTTTTCTTTGAGATTATACGTTAAAATTTAAATTTAAACCCTACTCCTGTAACTGCAATGTTGAATAAGATCAACAGAGATATGTTTGCTCCCAAACAGTACAGTAACGTAATGTCAGTGTTATGAGTGCTTTTGCATGGCATTTCTCTAATCAAAAACTCTGTATCCATGGTAAACTTCCTCATCCGCTTTTAAGTCTCTTTTGAGTATTCTAGATCACACTGATACAGACAGGTCAGATACCTGTTCTTGAATGATACGGATGCTCTTGGACATGGTCTGCAGGTTATTTCTTCAGCCTTAATAAATCATTCCCGCCATCTCTCCCTTTTCCTGTCAAAGTGATTGTCAGCTTCCTGTGAGATGAAGATCCACGCAAAGCACACACTCAACAGATGTGCAGGGAGTACTGAGAGCCCAGATGTTTTAATCAAAGAGGAGGTGCTTGGAGACAGCAAGCTCTCAACAAGTCAAAGCGGTTTGGGATGAAACAAGCTGCTTAAGAGTGTTTATTTAGAACTAGTCAATGCACTTTATCCATCTGTAGTGTGACCTCATCTTGTTTACACAGAGTCAGGTTGAAAGGGTGCCAGAAAACCTTTGTTTTTATAGTCATACATTGTTTTATTTATTGAGTCATGAAGGACCTCACTGAGAGCCAAGCAACAGAAAGTGCAGCCCCCACATTAGAATCTATGTGATGTATGACGCATTTACTTCAGAGCAGAAATGCTGCTTCATTACAGCATGAAGTCTACTGCACTTTCTAAAAGTTTGATACCTGTTCGACATGAGTTAAAAAGGAAAAGTTTTTGATTATAGACAGTTTAATATGACGCTGTCAATCAAAACCAGAGACAAAACAGCACTTTAGCACAATTACTCTCTCGGCTCTCATGCCGTTTCAGACAGCCCTGATATACGAGGCCTTATCCACCAGCTCCCTCGCTTGTCTCAAATAAGTGATGGTTGCATACAAGCCTGGGCAGTGAAATTCGTTTAAAGGTCACACATACACAGGAGAGAAAAATCAAATGTGCCATGGTCATTATGCTCTGCTCGGAGTCTGAGGACGGATCTGTGGGATTGATGCGTGTTGTCTCCTCTGTTTGAGCTCAGTAGACTGTAATACAGCCAGCCACGGAGGTCAAAGCCAGAGATCAAGTCCCCGGGAACTGAATATCTAATAACATTAATCCATGACCACAGACAGAGGCCAAAAATCAAGGCTAAATGTCATATGAGGAGAATAAATGTAACCTTTTGAAATAAGAAAAACTACTTTATTTAAATACATGCATGCATTTTGCAGTGACTTGCAATCTGCTTGTTCAGTCTGTTATCACATGGCGCTTCCAAGGCCAGCCACTCCACTCTCAAATTGACAAAGGCTGAAGGGGCAAAAATGTTTATCATTATTACAACAACAATGCTTTAATCAGTGGTTATTCAAGTGTAACATTACCAATAATGGCCCATAATAACAGTTGGAGTCAAGGTGTACAAAAAGATTTATGTTTACGGTCCATGGTTACACTGGAGCTCCAGAAGTCTATGCATACCCATGCAATAATATAGAGACCACAAACAACATTAAAAAATTATACAAAATATAAGGGCGTCACGGTGGCCCAGTGGGTAGCATGATCGTCTCACAGTAAGAAGGTCGCTGGTTTGAACCTCGGTCTGCCATTACCGTGTGGAGTTTGCAAGTTCTCCTGGTGTTCGTGTGGATTTATTACGTGTGCTCCGGTGTCCCCAACCAATCCAAAAATATGTTGTATAGGCGAATTGGGTAAACA